>BGPR01040497.1:0-13934 GCA_013235015.1 Araneus ventricosus | reverse complement strand
TCGATACTTCGTTCAATTGTGCTAGAAACAGTCCAAACTAGTCCCCTACAAAATACAAATGAAAGTGGGACCAGACCTTTACAGAGGAATCGTGTAGATACAGGTGCCGAAATTACCTGTCAATAAGGCATGACATATTGAAACTTGTCCTAGGAAGGAGAGGGCTGTATAAAAATCATCTCGGCATTCGGAGAAGGAAAGAACTCGCTCCGTGGTCACCTCGAAATGAGAGTGTGGCGACGGTACGTAGGTATTCCATCACCTGTGCAGCACATCAAAGAAACTCATAAGCATTGCATGCTAATTTCATCGACCCTTACGATGCATTGTGTAAGAAGGTGGAAGCGCATGCATTTTTTTGATTTCAGACAATATTGACTCCGAACAACCCCGTTCCCGAAGAACAAGAACCAAAAAGAAAAACTCCAGGAAGAAAAAATGATTTTGGAAAAATCACAAAGGGATGGGTCTTTGAAGGCGGTATGGGCTTTGGGCAGCTCTCAACAGGGTGGCTATTCTATTGAAGATGGCATCTTGTTGCATACCGAGGTGGATCTGCGGAGAAAAGTGCAGCAGATCATTTTACCAAAAAGCAAGCGAGAATATGTACTAGGATGGCACATGAATTACCTTTAGCAAGGTCATCTGGAGAGCAAAAGACAAACAGAGGGGGAAGTAAAATGTACTCTTTTTCTGGCCTGGAATAAAAAAGGATGTTAAGGAATTTTGCCAGACCTGCAAGCAGTGCCAGGTTGGAGAGCTATCCTTATAGGGATAAGTTCCTACAACCTGTCGTCAGACCTGAAAGCCATTTGAAGTCACAAGATTGTAGACGCATAAGGCCCGATAAGAACCTCCATCCGGAAGGACACAAGTTCGTCATTTGCGCGTGCGACACTGTACGCGTTGGGCAGAAACTATTCCGAGTGAAAAACATTACTGCGAAGACTACCTGCGACGTGCTCATGAAGATCTTACGACACAGGTTTCCCTAAAGTCATTTGCACTGCTCAGGGCTGAACTTTACACTTTTGACGAAAAGAATTCCTCAAACTGATTGGAGCTGCACCTGATTTGCCACCCTGGACATCAGAAGCTTACATGGTACTGTCGAAGATGGAACAAAACCCTAAAAGAGATGCTGAACAAAATATTCAAGATCATGGAAGGATTGGACCTGCATTTGCCCTATTTGTTGAACCGCATATAGAGAGGAGGTACCTCAGGCACAACAGGCCTTTCGCCATTTCAGTCTGGTCTATGGACGGCTGCCAGAGGGACCGCTAGCCCTGATGAGACTTTGGATGGGAGAAAAGAAACATCCACTAGATTGTTTCAAAATCCATCGAGGAAGTATTTAGAACTACACCAAGGTGGAAAAAACTCGCGATATTGCGACTGGTAACGCCGAGGAAGAACCAGGCAGATTATACCAGGAGATATAGAAATCTGCGAGCTCGCGAGAAATCTTTTCAGGTTGGAGAAAAGGGTCCTGATTTTTTTAGTTCAGTTTCTCCATAAATTATTGAAAAAATGGATCGGGCCGTGACTATCATAGCCCTTACAAGACCCATTCGGTACTTTTCGTCTGGGAGTGAGGACGGTGCAACTAAAGAAGACCCATGTTAATAAAATTCGACCATACTTGCTTTTGGGTTGAGCAAGTCGGGTGATATATGATCAAGATGGTGATTTTGCCCGGGGAAACATATTTATTCCCTGCTCCAGCGATAACAATTGCAGAAATGTTAGCCTGATATACAGGTCGTATTTATGAACAAGGAAAAGGAAACTTTCATCACAGCAGAAGGTAGAACTAGTTCCATGTACACCACATCCAATTACTCGCATGCTACTTTCAGTAGACTCCAGGTAGGCAAGGTACCAGGGCACAGCATTAAAGTGACTGATGATTGCATCCCCAGCGATCGGCACCGTATCCCAGTGGCCTTACAAGAGGAAGTTGAACGTCAAATTCGCGAACTGTTAAGAGATGGGACTCATCGAGCGAGCACAGCGACAGCGACTGGGCACCCTGTGGTGTGTGTTGCCAAGAAAATGGGGAACATCAGGCTTTGCGTCGATTATCGTCAGCTAAACCAATTACAATCCCTGATCTTTACCCAATGGGAAGCTTGTGCGAACTATTATATGAGTGGCAGGCAGATTCTTATCATATTGGACCTCACTAAGGATACTGGCAAATTCTATGAGCCTGAGCCGAGCACTTCCTTACAGCCTTTTGTGACGCATTCAGGACTGTATCAATGGAACATGTGCCCTTTGGGTGAAAAAATGCTGGAAGCACCTTCAAAGTATGGACAAAGAGATCCTTTCAGAGAAACACAGGAGATATTGCAGGCCTATATTGATGATGTTGCCATCTTTCCAGCTGGGAGGAGCATAAAGCTTATCAGGGGAGATGTTCCAAACGCTTCCGAGATTCTAACCTCACTGTGAACGGAAGTGCAATTTGGCAAGAGAAAGAGAGTATTTCTTAGCCCATGTGGTCGGATCAGAGACATTCTCAGATCCTGAAAAAGAATCAGCAATAAAGAGGTTATCTGACCACCACCAGAAGGAAGTGAGGGACTTGTTGGACTATAAATATTATAGGGACTATATTCCGAATTTTCTCTTCACTTTATTGTTACCATTGACAGATCTCACCAGAAAAACGTTCCCAACAAATCCATGAATGAAGAATGGAACTAGCAGAATCCTTGAAAAGGGAGTATCAAGGATGCTCTTCCTTGTCACTCACGCAATAGAAAACATCAAATTTCAGTTGTATGATACCTCAGCAGACAGCTATTGGCATGTTTGGCTCCGACTGGGATGACGATTAGAAGCCATATATGGTTTTCAGCAAAACTGGCTACCCACTCAATGAAGATGGTACTATCGAAGAGAACTTATGCCCGTCTTGGGAAGCTTTTGAAGACCGATCGACTTGGATATTCGGCGACGTATTCAGGTCATCTCTGATCACATCCCCTCTAACAGGCCTCTCACTCAGCAAACTCCTCTATGTGCAAACTCACACGATGGTCTAGCCTTACAAGATACGATGTAAAATAATATCCTATCAGTAGGGAAGCATTGCGTAATGCAGACTCTTTGTCAATTATGACATAAATGAATTAATATGTATATATTTCACAGATGTGACGAGTCATCTATCCATCTGTCTAGTCTTTGTTATTTTTTTAAACTTTTTTTTACTTTTATATTAATCCTGTATTGTTTTTTTTATATATGACTACTCAGTATGTTTTTATTTCAATTTGTGATGTTTAACTATTTATTTCTTTAGAGTGCATATCAAATTGCTCTCCCATCCTCTATCTATTCCTTCAACTGTTTGCGACCAGGCAAGACACTGCTTGGGGAGAATTTTTCTTCGTTCAGGACACTTCCCCTTACTCCTGTGCTAGAATGGTTTGTCTGATGATGAGCAACTCGTGACACTTTCAAGCAGCAGCATTGTCTCTGAGGTGACAATGGTGCTTCTCTAGAGGAGGGGCGTGTAGATCTGTAATTCCCTACAGCGGTGGGTTCATTACCGTCAAGAAATGACAAGTCAAAGTCGCATTTGCAGAAGAGCGGGGGGGGAAGGGCGAGGAAAGCGAGGGGACAGACAGAGAAAGGGGCTGTGGTCGTCGAGAGATGGTTTCTTTGTTTCTTGATGATCGAGAGTGAGACTGAAAATCGTAAACTGTTGTTTTTTGCGTTTTAATCCTTTTCACAATACTCTTTGTAAACCTATGTGCGTATATCTACGGATGTGATATATATGTCGCAAAATAATGTTTTAGATATATACTTTTGGTGACAGCCTGCCCTTTTATTCAAAAGACTCATCACACACTATCCCAGCTGCATGGAGAATGGAGGCGGGGGTGTTTACTATCAACAGACGACGGGTAACGGGAGAAAGTTGACTGCTATCTTTTTTATTAAAAAAAACATCCAATCATTTATTTGAACAACCAATTTTTCATCGCACACACATCCAAATCTGTTTGTATATTCATCTGAAAGTTATCGGAAATTCATCGCCATGAAACCGCACTGCTCGGTTTTCTATCGTATCGACTAGCAAAACTCATCCGATATCGATGATCGGCTGATCTATGGCCGATGAGACATTTCGGAGCAATTCCCGATGAGAATTCATCCCTATCCGATAAGAATCCGTTCATCGGCCGAACATTGTGTGATCGGGTTTCGATGAAAGGCCTTTCAATGGCCGATGACATTTTGCTACTAGGGTTAATTCCAAAGAGTCGCATTTTATCCTTCATTCTTTGCGTTAATTTTTGACGTAGACTTACGTCTCTCCATAGTGGTCTAACAGTGTGTCGGGAAAGGAAAAAGTTATGATGCTTTTCGTGCTAAAGTTAAACGCTTATAGCTCCGAAACCAAATAACATAGAGAGTTGGTTTTAGTTTCATTTAACAGAGCAGAATAGACATTGAAAATTGAAAATATAATTTTAGAATTTGGAATTACGGTTTAGTCACAGTCAGTTTGAAATTTGGTGAAAATCACGAAGAATTTCACATAGATAGAGTCACATAGTCACACTAGACTAATAGTCACTATATAGACTATACAGTTAATAGTCACTTAGAGTTACTTTAGTCACACTGAGAAAAAAATTCTGGCAGAAAAACCATATTTGTATGGTAATGGCATTTCTGGTAATAAAACCAGAATTCTGGTGATAATCAACAAAATTTACGGTATTTAAATAATTTGTTTAATAATCTTACTGTTTGTTCTGGTAACGGTTTACGAGAATTTCTAGTTTTCGAGATCATGGCTCTTTTTACCCACCTGTTTAGTAAAATTACTACGCTGAAAAGTTAATTCACCAGGAAAAACGGTTTTCATACCATACACTTCGTTTTTTTACGAGAATCACGATAAAATTACCAGATTATTCTTCAGAAAGTATCGTTAATTTTACCATATGTTTGGTGATTTGACTATG
This sequence comes from Araneus ventricosus, assembly GCA_013235015.1. NCBI lineage: Eukaryota > Metazoa > Arthropoda > Arachnida > Araneae > Araneidae > Araneus > Araneus ventricosus. The sequence goes on along the minus strand of BGPR01040497.1, from coordinate 8,934 downwards.
CTGACCTCTCTGACATCTACCAGATACAATGTTATCAGTGCATTTATTTTTTTTTACCATGCCGTATGGTAAATCTCAAATATGGCGGCACTTTGTTGGATTGAAGTAGATAACGTTCCTCCTCAAGTATACTAATATATCAGAGAAAAGAAGGACGTTGAAGTGTGAAAACATGCTATACCCTGATGGATCAATCCATAGCGGCGTCTGTTTTATGTATTTGTTAAGTGCGTAGTGCAACTTACTAAAAGTTTCAGTTTGGAAATGAAGGAACGTTAAACGAAAAATCTTTCTCTGTTCGCTCGGCCATGTTTAGCATGACGGGACATTCTCGCGTTAGATCTGATTTGGATATTTACATACCCAATGAAAATAGACATTAAAGAAAAGCTAAAGGAGTGGGGATTTGAAGAACTGGTAACAGGAGCTTACTGGTAAGTACTAAATTTTATTTTGAATTGATTTTTCGGTAATGTTGAATTAAGTATATATGATTTGTGAGTATATATTTAAATAAAATTTCTCATTTATTGAAAGTTAAAAGTTTGACAGCTGCGTAAATTGAATGTCGAAGAAAAAAATAAGGTAAATATATGCATATCACAAGAATACTTCATTTGTAGTTTCTTTTCATATCAATGATATTAAACGATTTTTGTCGATTTTTTTTGTTTATGCCGAGTCGGTTGCCTTCGACCCCATTATATTTGAATATATAAATTAAAGGTAAAAATCTTTAAATAATTAGCAAGTTTCTTAACTCATTACTTTGTTTCTACGATGTGAAAAAAATGAAAATATATTGTTCACTTCCTCCTTTTTTAAGAAATAAATTTGAAAGTGAAGTAAAACCTAAATTTTACTTACTCTTCCTTATTGAAAACAGGGCATAAATTACTCTTCTCTTGAGTTCTTGCTATCGAAAATAAGTCAGATATATCTATCTTATCGTGAATTTGACATCTCGTCGTAGCATAATAAATACATTTATTGAGAAAATATTTAGAGCTTTTGATATCAATAAAGAGTTGAAGAAATATGGAGTTCTGGAAGAAAATTAGTTTCATGGTTTCAGTTATTTCAAAAATATGAGGAAATTCAAGAAAAACAATAAAATACAAATATTACCAACTGTTATGTCTCTTATATTAGTTGGAATAAAAATTTCCTGAGAGAAAAGTAAAATGACTTTACCGGAGTAGTAAGTTTTCTGAATTATTATTATTCGCGTAAATATGTTTTTCTTTTCAAAAAATAACTTTTTTCCGTTCGTATTTCCGAAAAAACAGATAGAAGAGTTTAAACACGATCACTATGAATATCAAAGTAAAATAAATAAGAAATTAAATTATTTTTAGAAAATTGTAAAGTGAAATTTGTGAGAGATATCTTATTGGAAAAACTACTAACAAAGATTATTTCTTTTCAAAATAAATGTTTTTATCAACAAACAAACATTATATCATTGAATTTTATTGCACAAATTTTGACGAAAATATAATAATTTCGAAGGGATATAATCTAAACCCTTATATTCATGCTAAATATGTTTCGAATTGTACATCGAATTCGGAATGTGAAATCGACTCACACAAAATATGTTTAATGCATACAGAGTATAAAGAATCATGAATATTTCATATAAATTGGCATGGTTAAGTTTTATTAATCCAATTAATTACCCAGCTTGAAGATATAGGATAACTAGTATTTTCGAATGATTTCTAACATTAAACGAACATCTAAGTTTGAACCGATATTAGATCATGAGAACAACACCTAAGCCGTTTACTCCCTCTCCAAACTTATACACCACACCAGTGGGAGGACATTTGACCTCCACGGATTTAAATCCTCCATTCTTGTGCACGGCAGAAACGTAGGACCGGAGGGTCTCAAAGCTGAGGCCTTCACACAAGGTTATCAAGTGCTTAATTCGGTATAAGACACTTGGTTACCGCTACAAAATTGAACTTTGCTCTAACTAAGGATCTAAAGTTAATAAGACGTCATAAACATAGCCAAATCTAATTACAGGAACTTTCTAATCGAAATTTAATTACATGGTACACAGAATTTGATTTATAAATGGAACACCAAATGTTAAATGATAGCGACTACAAACTGCGAGAAACTCCATTTCATTACAATTTATAAGAAAGAGCAAATATGCCTGATATTGAATTAAAATAAAGAATGTCCAAATATGAAGCAGTCGCTGAGGTTATATAGTTAAACGAAATATCTTCAGGTTTCAAGAATTTCTTCTTTAGAAAATTCTTCTAGAAGGGCAGATTTTATACTTTTAATTTACAGATGATTAAAGCAACTTATTATCATTAAAAATATATATTCATTAAATATAATTTTTTTAATTAAGAGTTATTTATGATTAATTATAAGCTTACTTAAGGCCAAATTTGTGTTTTAATAATTCGATGCAATAACAGTAGAAACTATTTTTTGTTTCAATTTAAAACAAAAATCAAATGCTATCTAATTGCCTTTCATAGATAGAAAATATATATAATTTTCACTTTTTTTCAAAATGAGTAGTCTGTAACGTGTGTAATGCATTAATATATCTATTGCAACATTTGTTCTAAATTATTTGAGGTTTCTAAATATTGAGGCCTCACTTTTTTACTTTCTCGTATACAAAGAAAAAGTATTGTAGTCGTCAAAAAATTCGAATTCGAGATTTTGACGGAACTCCACGTTTTAGACCTCCCTGAGTCCGAAAAACACAATTTTGGAATTATGTCTGTCTGTGAGTCCGTGAACACGAAAACTCGAAAACTATTAGAGCTACGGGGATGAAATTTGGTATGTGCTCTTTAAACATGATTTGTAGGTTTCTATCATATTTTGGACAAAATCCGTTCAGTGGGAAGTCTGTCTGTTTGTATGTCCGCGGTCATGTGAACACTATAACTCAAAAACTTGAATAGCTAGATGGATAAAATTTGGTACACGGTTTTGTCGTCATGAATGTAGGTCCGTATAAAATTTTCGAGAAAATCCGTCAAAGGGTTGACTGTCTGTCGGTATGTATAATTTACTTTTGAAAAGAATCCGTGATCTCCACGCGCATGCGTACTGGAAGCAATCTTCTGTTCACGCGAAGGCTATGGAGCAAATTACGTCAGTTTTTCCTTGAGCCGGCAAGAGCGGAAAATTGATACGCATCTCTTTGAATTTGATTCTTTATCTAGATATTTTTCAATCACTCTAAAGAAAAACATTCTGATAGTCATTGGATTCTGGGTAACAGTAGGTTCGAATTCTTTTAGCCACGCGGGGGAAGGGGAAATGGCACCTTTTTGGGGTAGTATACGAAAAAGTTTAGAGGAGAACACTCCCGCTGTTTCCGTCAGTTTTTGGAATGGTTCCCTTCGAATAAGAGTTTTAAATAATTAACATCAAATAAGATTTACATTATTGTATGTAACTACATACGTTTAACAGAAACATTTTTTTTCGTGTAATCAATATGCATCGTTTTTTTTTTTGGTTTCAATAAACGGCTGCTTTATTGTGGTTGCTTTTTTATATCTCCCTTAATTCTTCGTATTCGGAAAAAAACAATACTTTAATCGTCAACAATATTCGACTCCGAGAATTTTATGAATCTTCCGGAATTATATATGTTGGTCATTTTAAAATACCCAATTAAAATTATTTGGATTTGAAGAGATTACAAACTAAGTTAAAGAAAGCAAAATAATTACAGCCTAAAGTTAATAACTGATCATTTTTCGCAAGAATCTTCAACTTCCATCTTCCCTGGTCTCTGAAGCATTTAGAAAATAATGACCTCACAGAAATATATTCACAGTTGTCTGTAAGTCATACATCTGAATTGGTTCCAAAGATTTGCTCGTCAAATCTGGGATAGAAATTATGTAAAAGATTGAATCTTAAAGAAACAATTTTGCAGAAGTTATTTTTCAGCAGGACTTCGGATTTAAGTGAAAATTGCATAGACACCAGATATAACATCCTAATATAAAAAAACAAATTTGCAAACAGATAACGAGCAATCTATTAAATTAATGTAATAATAACATTAGTAACATGTCAACATAGGACACAGGACATTTAAAACATTATTGAATTTGTAAAATACTTGTATAACTGAATTTTTCTACATCTCCATAACTCATGCTTGTTTTAGCCTTTCCAAAGCACGAACAAACACATATGTGTTAACCTCTTTCTTATTTATTGCATTTCAGGAAAAGAAAATGCTATGCATATGAGGAAAAGATCTCCAGGCATCCTGAATTAGATCTGTGTACCAATGTAAAATCTTCAGTGACATCATCGTAAAGAAAAAAGATGCAACATTCTATGCACATAAATCTGTGCTCTGTGCTAGTTCCTCTGCATTGAAAGAGGCATTCACCAAAGATTTGAGAGACAAGCCTTCTGACACCCTGAAAATGGAAAACTTGGAAGAAGATACCATTTCTCGATTATTGCTCTTTCTGTATACCGATTCTTTGGAAGACATAGAAAGGGACACTACTATTAAGTTCTACCACGCAGCAAATGTATACAAAATACATCGATTAAAGATCAAATGAATTCCAACTTCCAAGGCCAGTGATCTTTGACTCTTAGCCCATCAACATAGAGATGTCAAACTCAAGTCGGTTGTCGAAGATTTCATTTTGTTACATGATGAATAGATATTCGGATCATATAAAGTGTCTGCATTCAGCAAAGCTAATCTCCTGTTAGCCAACGAGACAATGTGTTTGAAATATAGGAAAAGCTGAGATTTTTGTTCATTGAAGCTCATATTGATTTCCCTAAATTTCAGGCATACTTTTTAATGCTTTCTTGTGCTTTTATTTTCAAGCAAAGACAACATAGAAAAACCTATATTCAAAAACTTTAATCTCATCTCAGGTTTCTTTAGAAGTGAGGTGATTTTACTTGAATTACTATCAACTGTAATTAAGTCGTTCTTAAAAATAGATCAATTCACTAGAGATGAAAGCATTTAATTGCAATTTTTTGTGTACGAAATGTTATGTTACAGCAGCTATTACCTGGAATCAGGGTGTTTATGAACATTTAAAACTTTTGGATACTTATATTTTTGTTATATGTTTGATTAAAGTAATAATTATTTTTGATGTTTTCCTCATTTTATCTCTTAATTAAATATTAATATGCCTCATTTTCCTCCTATAGCTTGATTAGATCAGAATTTGAGAGCAGCAGACACGGTTCGATACCGAAAGGCTGGAAAACGATGTCCTCGTTTTTACTTTTTGTCATTTGAAGTTTAAAATGAGAAAGTATTGAAATCGGCAAACCGAGTCGACTTCGAGATATTGATGAATCTCCGCAATATAAGACTCTCTTGAATCCGGAAAGAACCTTGTTAGCACGTGAATCATATCTCGAAATGAAAGCCGAATGGATTTGCTTATCTGTTCGTGACTGATTTTCCACAGTTAAAGACCATTTCTTTTCATTAGTTTCATTTTTCTACCGTCATACCGAAATCATGGCGAGTGAAATTCAAAACGGCGAAAAAGAATTTTCTTTATTTTAGCGTAGCGAGAACATAAATTACAGTTGGTACAGACTGGTGATAAAATCAGCCTAGCGCAGGGGTTCCAAACTTTATTCCCTGGCGTACTCCTTGATTAATCTTTACATAATTTACCGCCTACTGTTATATCCTCCTAGCAGGCATCCGCCACATCCTGCCTATGTGCTCCGTTCACAACGACAGGGAGTGGATGACTACGTAAATTTTTTGTCATATCCTCCTTCCCCCACCAACCATATGTCTGTGTAAAGAAGTTTATATCAATGTCAAGGCCACATGTTAGCGTAAGAGTTAAATGACTCCAATTAATAACATTTTCTGGAATTATTTTATATTTTACGTTTTATTGCATTTTTACAATAGTATTAGTTCAATGCCAAAGCAAATGATATCAGTACTGTAATAATTTTGCATTCACCAGTAAGGATGGCTAAAGATTACAATCTATAATAATCAACGTTTCGCGTGGTTTAGTTATTTAATAGCAAATATTAACTTAGTGAAACAAAACTCTGTAACTTTTCTAATTCCTTATGTTTTCTTGTTTCCGCCATTCCCAACTTTGATTTCGCGTAAACCCAGGCGTGCGCGTACAAGTTGGGAATATCTGGCCTAGCGTTTGTTGTGGACTCTATGGAAAGGACTTGCTGGACATTACAGTTGCATCCTAGAGGATGAAAAAGCGAAGATTACATGAGTTTCTATCTATACCGTGAGAAAGAGGACAAAGGGCCCGAGTATATTTCGTAGAATAATGTGAATTATAGCTTCTCGCTCCAGATGGATCACCTGTTGAAAGGATACACCAAAAATTAAAGGATCTTTCGCAAAGAACATGTCTTTCGGGTATCCATGTTCTGTGAGCTGAGACGAAACTTTCGTTCGTAAGAAACATCTGTATTTGCTTGAAGATTCTATTACGGCATATTGTAGAATGTGGAAGGGTGTAGGGATTGTTTGTGATGCACGGCAAACTTTAGCACGGACTCCTCTATTCGCAAGTATCTATGGTCGAAGCATTCCAACCCAAAGACAAAATTCTTTAACTTATACCTATATTTAGATCTCAGAAGGAAATTACAGTCAATATACGATATGACAACGAAATTCTTTCTGTTGACGTTGCTTTCCTCGAGAAAGGAATAAAATATACCACCTGCAAGCTTTCTGTTTTTAATTCTACAGGCAATATCGTAAGTGAGAATCATTCCTTCTGGTTCGATGAAGATGTCAAGGAGTTTTGGCGATGCCCAATGCCTCTCCAGAAATATGACCAAAACAGTGACACATTATGCTTGCTTACCGAATTTTCCTTTTCGTCTGGGACAGATTACGAGAAAATGGAAGAGATCAAGTATGGTATAAATCTGTTGAGACTTATATTAAATAACATGGGTAAAGACAATTTTTCCTCCGGTCCAAATATCGTTGATGACTTGAAATCTTCGTACGATAACGAACCCTTTTGGAAGCGAAGATTAAAACCACAACAAAAATATATAGAGTAAACAGGGTTATGTTGTACACTACATCAGCGAAATTCAGAAAGATTTTCAAAAATTATACGAAGGTGAAAAACGTTCTGATCGAAATACTCGACGTAGAATATTTCACAGTAAAGCGATTGTTGCTTTTTCTTTATATGGATACTGTTGAAGATCTCCAGTGGGAAATTGCTGCCAAACTGTATTACGCTTCTACCAAATGCTGGGTCCTAAAACTGAAGGATTTATGCTAATCTTTTTTTGATTTACAAACTGAATGCATCAAATGCCAGCCAACTCCTTCTAATGGCAGATACTCACAAAGACTCAAATGGAAAAAGAGTTGCAGACGACTTTATTTTAACATATTACGAAAAAATATTTGTTTCTGAAGAATGGGATGCGTTTACCGATGCACAACCTCAACTAGCTGCGAAGACAATAGGTTTGAAGTATAAAATGAATAAAGGTAAGTTTGTTAAGAAAATTTCTCCACTTTTTAAGGTATCAGTCGATAGCTCTTTTAGTAGCAGAACAGAACACCGTCTCTTTCCCTCGTAACCGTGACCAGACCGGTCACTGAACGGTTTGATGTTCAAGACACGGGAATTGTATTTAAGAAAAAAAGAAGAAGAAAACAAACAAAAAGAAAGAAATATTTACACTATGCACAGCACAGGCATTTTCACTTTTACATTATTAGTTCGTATTAGTCTTCGTTTCTTTAGATGTTGTTTTACCTTTCTTTTTTGAAGGGGGGGGGGAAGTCCGGTAATTTGAAACTTGTTGGTTAAGCTCGCTGGAAAGTTGAAGCTATTTAGCGCATGCGCAGTAAAAATTTATTTACTACAAATACTCATATTTTCTCAAATATTAAAAGTATTTATTCCAACATTTTACACACTACTTTTCTAACATATTGTCACTTTCTCTGCAAGTTTCGTATAATTTGGTAGAAAACTCTGCATGTTATAAGCAAAAAACAAGCGGGAAAATTTGGAATTTTTTAAGAAATCTTTATATCTTCCCGAATATTTGAGCTGTGTTTACGAAACTGAGCGTATATATTATGCACATCAAACATAACCATTGATGAAAGTTACATTGTGTTATGAAACAAGATGGGTCAAACTCCATTTTCGCCTTCATCTCTTTCTGGTGGCCCCCTAATTGCCCTAGTGACCGCATCTTCACTGTAAAATGTGAGTTAGAGAACTATTCTTTGCATGGTAGAATTTCCAGGGCAGTCGGTTAGCCTTTCCGGAGAAATTCTAAAAAATCTGAAAATCCGAAAGTGTCCCGATACTTTTGATCAGATAGTGTATATTCTTTGTAAAAATGAGGGAAAATAAATGTTAGAAATCAGATAAATAGTAATACAAGAATTAGCTTCGCACTGACTGGCGAAGATCAGCTTAGACCTAGAATTAAGAGCATAAGTAAGTTATTTTAAGTAATGTAGCGGTTACAATCAGCTGCCTTCTCCTTTCTGCGGTAGGTGGCGCTACTGGAGCCATCTTTTTCCCATGATGCCTCTCTGTCATTCTTGTATCGTGATGTTGTACTATGTCTTGTCTTGTGTCTTGTAAGTTTAATGTTCTGTGCTGTGGAACGTAGCCTAATACAAAATGGTTCCTAAAATTGAATGGATTCTTCAGCAGCACTACACACAAACTTGAGTCTCGTACCTCTATAGTAACACATTTGTATCGTCAATAGAGTTTTTTAGGAAGGGGGAGGGGCTCAAAATAATTTTTCGCCTTGGGTCTCAATATCGTTAAAATACGCCACTTTACTTAACAAATATAGTTTTCACATAATATTGTACATAATAATATACACAACGAGTATAACGAAGAGAAGTTGCTGGATAAATAA
>BGPR01040496.1:2677-13934 GCA_013235015.1 Araneus ventricosus | reverse complement strand
AGTTTCTTCTCCTAGGATATTTGTCAAATAAAGAGTTTTATTTTTTTTTAAATCCTGCTTATTGCACTTCATTCACGTACACCTACAAGACGAATTTATAACCATATATTTCATTTTTATGAATGTTTAAGAATTTTCTTTCATATTCAATGTGGCTTAATTTACTTGCCGTATTGTTTAAAACACTTCACGCTTTTACAATTTTAATTTGACATCAACATTTTGAAAATTCTTTAGTACATTAATAAGATTTAAAAAATTTGGTTTTCAAAGTTTTATGCCGTAAGAAATTTCATTAATCACGCTTATGAAATCTTGTAAGCAATTTTTCTCAAATTCACCAACAGATGGCGCTTCTTGTACATAATTATCAGTTAATAGATTAGTTTTAATTAAGTTTTGAAGATATTCAAATATTATATTTGCATTAGAAATGCACACTTGTACGTATTTTCGGAATTCTAGTACATCAGAAAGTGAGTGAAAAATCCATTCAAAATTTCATCTTTACAAACGTGAAATTTACAAAAATGAAAGAACTTGCAGATTTTATTTAAAAACTAATAATGTACGAATAATTAAATTTACATAAATCTTTCTAAATAATGAACTTGTAAATCAAATTTGCCACATTTTTTCCAGAAAGGGAACTACGATTTTATTGAGTTAAACACTAAGCACAGAGCAGCAATGACGATTTAAAATTTAACGCTAATCTTAGATTTGAACCGTGTAAATTGAGTTAAGGATGAATATCTGCGAAATGCTGTTTCATTTATCGTCTGTCCGTCACGAGAACTGTGGCCGCCAAAATGTCTAGTTTATGGCGGTAGCTATAGTAACTGGTTATGCTAGGGAAGATGCATTTCGAATAGGAGGAATACGGCTGAAGTCGGAGTTTCATCTTATTCTTGGCGCCATTTTGCGGTGGTGAAAAGAGTAGTTGATCATTCGTCTTCTCTGTTACCATACATAGCCCATTTGGCGCTAAATGCGCCAATGTAGCACTACCTACTAAAAATGGATTCTTCCTACGATAACCTGTTTCTACAGCGACCGCTGTAAACTAGACATTTTGGCGGTCAAAATTCTCGTGGCGGATAGACTGTAGTGATCGATTTTTCTGGAAATCCTATGTGCCAATTTGAAGTCCAAAGTCGTAATCAAATTAGAGCAAACAATTCCTACTCGAGTTGCATTAAAGTGCTCACGATATTATACGTATTGAAGGTTAAAATATAGTATCTTTATGCTACTTTGGAAAAGGGCGCGTGTGTACAGTTTCAGCGAATGTCCCCTGGTAACAATCGTGTATTTATTCGTTATTAATCCTTTTGAAAAAATTACTGGTGAAAGCAGATTTGAAAAACTGTATTATTTTCAGTTGGCATCAGATCAATTGACTTTTTATTAATATTTACTCAATTTACCAATAAAGAAAAGTTACTTTTATTGCAAAATTAAATCATTTAAATTGCAAGTTCAGTAAAGTTCAAGTTCTGTTGTCAATTCAACCTTCATCTAATATTGCATATGAATGTCATACGACTAAAATGCGATATACTATACATACTTTCATCACGATCGTCAAGCATTAACAGAAAGAAAAACCAATTCTAAATTGTATCCCGATGCATTGCCAATACGATTTTCCAGAGACTGAAACATTCGAATTTATCCAATCGATTTCGGAATTAGAATTATTTATGCTGGTATATACCATTTAAAGCCATTTCAGTTGAAATCTAGAAGTTGGTACACAATCTTAAAACGCTGCCAAATCGCCAAAGCAAGACGTTGACCGCTGTATATCATTGGAGCTAAGTCGCCAAAGCTATATGCAGGTATTACCCATATTAGCTTTGGCGAATTGGAGCTATTTTAAGGGTGTGTGCCAACTTCTAGATTTCAACGCCATTTCAATACTAAATTTTTAAAAGACAACTTGTGTCACTCATCGCATCTGGCTTAAAGCGTCCACTCATTTAATCCGTTTTTTAACATTAGTTCCGAATTAAGAGACTAGATAATTTAAATTTAGGGCAAAACTAATGTAATTTCTCTTGCACTGAAAATTAATTGCACAGATTAGGATTATATTACAGATTTAGTTTGCTAGAAATATTTGTAATGATGTAGTTGAAATTTATCCATACAAATACAAAGAGGAAACAAATTATTGAAAAACTTTATTTACAAGTTTGGTATACATATAGATTAAACCGACATTTACAAAATCGCTACAGCCATTTTACAATAAAATATAATATTACACACTAAAATATATTATATATTGCAACACTATATTTACATATTCAAATTTCATAAGATACAGGATATGCTCTCAGAAAATATATTTCTGAAGTTAAAAGTGTCCAAACGATACAATTAAGTTAGGAAATTATATTTCAAAATTAAAATGCTCTTGCAAAATTATTTCAAATTTTTGAAAAGAATTCTCGTATGAATATGATTAAAAAATTCACCAATTTAGCTGTTCATTTTAAAACGCCTACGATTACTTAATTTATATACAAGGTTTCAGAAGGTGAGCATTATTTGAAAATTTTTCTTCGCAAATTTACATTTATGGTTTTACTAATTGTACGAAATTTCTGTTAAAACTTTGATCACCATGGTGATCAGGCATGGTGATCAAGTTGTGTTTAAATTCAAAAGATTCCCGATTGGCTTGCCGGCGAAGCCAATCGGTTATTCATTATTTGAAAATTAACGGACTATTATATGAATTGGAAATAAAAGTTCATTATTTTCCCTTGAACAGCCATAAGTATTTACAGAAAATTGCAAGAACATTTGAGATACACTGGATTTAAGAATCTTAAAATTTAATTAATGGTTTTTAAATTTGACTAATAGATAATTTTAATTTCTAATTAAAGTTAAAATATTTAAAACTTAAGTTTTTTTAAATAACTGATGTGCAATAAATGAGCAATATTAGCGCATTTACAAACACAATTGGGTACATTTCCGTTAGCCGGGCGCAAGCAAAAAATCACCAAATAATGCAGAATTCCGCCAAATTTTGGCGACAATTGCGCCTGCCAACTTGGCTCGCAATTGGCGACTTGACTCGCGTTTGGTTCACAATTGGCGACATCATTTTAGCCGGGCGCAAGCGAAAAATCGCCAGATAATGTAGAATTCCGCCAAATTTTGGCGAAATTTGCGCCCGGCGACTTGGCTCGCTTTTGGTTCACAATTGGCGACATTTGCGCCCGGCTAACGGAAAAGTACCCACAATTGGAACATTCCTGTAGATTAAGATTACAGTGAAAGAGTCAGAAATTGAAATTAAAGTTACACAAGCATTTTTAACTTCAAACTAGAGGAGTTGCATTCTAAAATAAATCTAGACTCAAGTATTCATAAAATGCGACATGCAATGAAAAATATTGACCACAAGTTTATAATACATAACACAAAAAACGGTATTCATAATACCTACAAATAACGTCATTCATAATACAAAAAACGGTGCAGCTTCGATATACGGCATCACTGGCGATAATTTTGTTTTGGCGACTTTTTTCAACAGCTTCAATATAGGACCCAATTGGCGATATTTTGTTTTGGCGACTTAACGATACGATGTTCGGTTAAGCGATAAAAAATCGCCAATACAAGATTATAGCCAGTGATGCCGTGTATCAAAATTGAACCCAAAAAACATCTTAAATGTTAATTAACGAAAATTCTAATTAATGTAAAGATAAGTTGTGTATGCATTTACACTTAAATTCAATTTGAAAAACAGTTACAATTTGAAAAACAGTAGTTATTAATGTACTATTAAGTAGAATATTTTCATTTTCTTTACTTTAGTTTATAATACATTATAAATATTGCGGAAACTTTAAATAAATTTTTATCCAAATTCATTACCAAGTGGCGCCACTGGTATGCAATAAAAATTTTATTAACTGTTAATTAAGCTCTTAAAATATTACAGTAGGAGTAGCATTTTAAAAACAAAGCCACAATTTCTGTAGTTATTTACATCAAGTCTATATAGACAACAACACGCTACAAATACGATAGACAATACAAAATACCATATACTTAAGAAAATAAATGTGTAGAATTCTACGAGATCATTAATAGTTTGTATTTTGAGTTGAATTAGTGTTTGGCAAATCAATTTTATTGATAAAACTTGCAGCTAAATTGTTCACGCAAAATTTGCTTCACAGTGAAATGGAAATTTACTGTCAAGTCAAATTCAATTAGATAGCTGTAAAAATCTTAAAATGTTTTCAGAATCTACATAACAGCAGTCCATTTTAATTAGTCATCGAATCATTCAAGCAAAACAATTTTCAGTGAAGTTCCATAAAAACGATTATGAACAATATGGAATATCTCTTATTTCCACTCTGAGGACCGTCTTTGAGTTTTATATTTTTTTTAATATCAAGTTGAAATTATCGAGCACCACTTGCAACATATAACTTGAAAAGAGCCAGAAGTCTTGCATGTTCTTCATCTGTGGCCTTCTTTCAATGATCTTTAACAACATCTTTTAATCAAACCTATTCCAAGATCTTGAAAAAGGTGCAATTTAACAATAATGGTAGAGTTCAAAAGATCCATCTCGATCAAAACATCATCGCTAAGAGTAAAACGGAATCTGAAACGAAACAAATTAAGAAGGATATGCATTTTTACGGATTAGATACGAATTCAACTGTTAAAAGTTGAAAATTTGTAAATTAATCATAATAAAAATCTGCTCGTTATATATCAACAACTCACGAGTCGATCCAAAAACGATTTGCTCGAGATCTTTCGTTTGGTACAAAATATTAATAGAAATTTTATGGCGATAGATTTCACTATTATACCAATTAATTGATTGCAAATTTCAAAATTGAAAATAGTTTCCACAACACGAACAGAATTATTTTTCTAAAACATCACTCTCATTTATATAGAGCTTTCGATACCCATGGCAATTATTCCACGTTGGAAACTATTGCAAAATATGAATATTTTACACAGGAGACATATTACTTCAGGGGACAATTGCACCTTTTTAGAGCTTTTGCGAAAATTTCAGATTCGATATAAAATTTATTTTATGAAGTTTAAAATAAATGGATGTTTTATGCTTAGAGTCTTGTATTACCTTTTAGTCTTGGCTACCCTTTAGATTTTTGGCCTTAGATTAAAAAATTTCTCTGAAATTTAATGCGAATATGGAAGGACGCTTTCTACTTTGTTTCATTTTAAAAGTAAACCATGTAAAAAATTTCAATTAAAACACTGGTAAATTTCGAATATTCCAAAGCTTTCAAGAGAAATTCATTACCTCCTTAAGACAAATTTAATTCATAGCAATATACAACTTAAAATTAGCATTTTGTAGAGTATTTTACTTTATATTCTGAATTTTAGTATTCTTGCATATAACAAATATTCTGATAAAAGCAGCACTATGATTTTCACTATCTCTACTCTGCATTCAGTGTCAGATAAGTAATTTTACGTCTTAAAGTTTAGGTCTCCACTAGCAAGAGAGGCTACACGTAGAATGTCCATAAAAAGAAAAAGATTAAATTTGATTAGTAAGTACATCCATCTTTTTAGATATCTAATGTATATTATTTATATATAGAATAGTATCAAAATTCAACTTACCATCTCTTTGAGCATTTAATACTACGATACTGTCTCTAAGGAAACTAATACATCTATAACTTCCGGAATAGAGGAGGGTTGTGAAATATGGACTCTGAGAACACAATCACTGACGTCTTCTAACTATCCAAGGAAGACTATTTTCTGTCAGCAGTATTCGGCTCGATAATCAGCAACAGTAGATGAATTGCATACTTGACCGTCTGCATCAATGTGTTCAATTTAAATGAGAAAGCCAGATGTTTAGAATCATCCAGTCAAAAATCTCAACTTCCATTTTTTGAATAAACTTTTGTAGGTTAAAATCAGGAATACTGTAGAAATCCGTACGGTTGGATTTAAAGGTTTTCAACGGGATCTCAAGATTCTGGACGAATGGAATGATGCAAGAATTTGCTGCCCTGATGGCTGGTTTTGAAAGACAAAACCAAAAGGCAAGTAAAATTGAGGCAAGACAAAACAATTAAGGAATGTTAACGAATTCAAATGAATCACATTTTTTAGACAAGAGTAGAAAAACCTCATTGATATCGTCTATTTGTTCAAATCAGTGTTTGCTACAGATTTCTAGTATTAACAAACCAGTAATAACTTATAAGTTCGATGTTGATTTCAATTATTTCCATTTGAATTCTTGCAACACTCACTGCCAATTTAATTTCTATGTAAAGCAATACAGAGATCGAAATATTTAGGCGTTCATAAATTATCGAAGTCTTCCTGTTTATGTTCTAGTGCTGAACAACTTTTTGCCTGTTTCATCATTTCGTTGTTTAATCAGTTTTGATTCACAATTCATGGCCTGGCAAATACTGTAAAAGTTCCAATATTAAACCATTCAATTAAGAAGTAAAAGTCTGTTTAATTCGAGTTTTGATAAAACTCGTTTGATCGTTATTAAATGTTTAATCCATTCACAGAAAGATAAGGCAGTTTAGCTTATGCGATATAACAGTTTAGTCGATTCATTTTTTTAACTTGCTACTCATTGTTTAAAACCAACTTTGTTCGACTTCTCAAAATTTCAAATTGCCAGGGCAGAAACCAGTACTGAATGCAAGTTATATGCAAAATGGAAATCAGTGTTTCCGTGATGCGTTTTGTTTATTTATCGGTGATGAAAAATCTTTATACGACCCTTCTAAAGACCAAGCAAGACCATACAATTTCGGTATCCACAGCGTTTAAAAACAGTTCTGTGGCATGTTGCAAAAACTTTTCCGTACTTCATCAGAATTTATGGATCCGATGACAACGCACTCAAAAGTTTTCGAATTGCTGAAATTCTCTAACTATAGAACTGGGTTTATAATCAGAATAGATGGACAAATGAATACCCATGCTATTCATATCGATTCAATTACCTTTCATGTCAAGGTAAATTTCCTCAACAAAAGAATTAAATTACCTTAAATTTGAAAGTAGATTTCCTCGAATACTTCCCAACAAAATAATTTGGCGCACTTTTCTAATATTAATATAAAAATGCGGGATTTTTTTACTGTTCATATCATAAGTGGTATAACCAAGTTAACTAAAATGAAAAAATGAACTCATTCATAGTTGAATCATATGTAAAAACAGCTAAATCAGTTGCCTCTCGGCAATTTTGGGTAAGGTTCCAATCCCTATTTGGACGGGAAGGACGTATGAAATAAGCAAACACATCCAAATAGTTTGTCTTTGAAATTAATCCGATAATCTTAGTTATAGACTTGAATATCAAATTCTATAATTCGATACACTAGTCAGACTGGTCGTATGAAAAAGAGATTAATAATTACGGCAAAATAAAGGATAGAGAGATTTGAGATATTCATGTCCCCATCAAACTACTGCGAAAGTTACAGCTTATCTTTCTCAGAAAAAGAATAAAATATTCGGTGCTTGATGAAACTTTACGTGTTCTTTTTTCTGCAACAGATCCCATTGTAAATATCACGCTTACGCAGAAATGGTGCACGTTCAGTTCGTCGGAGTTGACCGTCCTCCCACTGTCCAAATAGTACGGTCCACTGGCGTGGAAGCTTGAAGATGTCTGTTGAGGTGATGTCTTCATCGTCTGATCACAGTTTTAAATTACGAGTTCAATCCCAAAGCAATATTCGTGAAGCTTCAAAAACATGACCGTAATCTTAATCTGATAAAAAAAATTGGAGGTAGAAAGTATAGTATACCTCACAGGGACCGTAGCGAAGTTGTTTCAGTGCGTTTTCTAAAATGACTATAACTTGAAAACTAGTTTAACCAATTCACTGCCAACTACGAGATATCTCTTAATACATTGGCAGAGTCCGTCTCTACTCTAAAGGTTGCTGGTAGTGAATTGGTTAATTTGCAAACTAATATTTGAATTTCCAACTTTTGTATTGCTGCTCATTGTCGAGTCTGGCAGTTAACCAATGAGCTCATCTCGTGCACATCTGCCAATAAATAAGTATGCTTCCTAATTCGTTCAAACTATTCCAGTTTCTAAAACTAGGAATGTTTGCACTTTAGAAGAAGTTTTCTAAAGATATTCTACGAAAGCGTAACCGACGCAGTTCAGTTGGAAAGAAGTTTTCTGGCTCTATTTTCATCAAGTTTATTGTAAAGGGTGGCCAGCGGATAATACTTGAAAAACAATCTATTAGATTGGTCTCATTTGCTCGAAGCTAGAACTAACTTGGTGTGCGTGATCATTAGAGAGGGTAATTGTATAGGTGTTTTGTTAGAGAGCGGCGAGTTTGCGTTTTTCAGTTGATTGCCACAAGGGAAAAATGACTAAATATTCAACAATATTCTAGTATTTATTGTGCTCGAAAAGCCATGAAAAATGTTAAGGCAGTGCAACGGGCATGGCAGGAGGAGTTTCACAACAAGAACTGACTGGACAAAAGGATTGCAGTCCACACGATTGACAGCGAAGACTGCTCATGGGTGGATTCCAGAAGCGCCTCATTGCTGTCCTTAAAGAAGGCGGTCACTTCGAACCTCTTTATCAATAATTGTCTACAATGTAATTTTAATATACAACACTAAAATCTTTTCATCACTCTTATTTATTTTAAAATTCCGATTCGTTTCAAACATTACCCGCTGGGCCACCCTGTATATTTCCGATATTTTGCAATTTCGAAGCATTTAGTGCATGTCTTTGGGAACAGTACGTGCTCCAGATGGAATAGGAAAAACAGCAGGCCATGAAATATTATTCCTAAGCTCCAGATTCCCTGAGTAGTTGCATATGTTTAATGGTGCCTTTAGTGAAATGGAGATACTAGTGAATTTAATTTATGAAAGTAAAAACGTAGTCGCTCAATGACTTGTTGTTATATGGATTAGTCCTAACTCCTAAACTAAAGGAAGTGAGATGCCATTTGCACGAGAACGGTTACCAGACAAAATAAAAAGCTAAAAGATCATATTTATATCGTATTTGTATAAATATAAAAATAATCTTGATTCTCTTTCGAATTTTTGGAAACTATAGCTTAAGGCTCGAGTTAAAAACGGTTTACTTACCCAGAAAATGGCTATCTGTTAGCTTTGAATTCAATTATGAGCATCAATATACAGGAAATCAAGATTACATGTTATTTTTCTTAGTTCCTCTGACGGAGAACAAGTTATCTTTACGATCTGAACTCGTAATTTCTTCCATATATTGCTCCCTACTTTTAAGTAACTATTAAAACAGAATATTTTTTGTAGCAGAAAAGATCTGGTAATTAATTCTTGTATAATCAGATAAACTAATCTTTCCTCACTCTAACACTCGGAAGAGTAATTTTGATTTCAGCTTAAGAATTTCGCCTAATCAAAAATTTAAATTTTTTGGGGGATAAGATGAAATGAGAAATTTCTTGTCTCCCAAATAACACAAGATAATCAACAATATTGGTACGATATCCTCTCGATATTGTACAACATTCGTAATATCGGCTATCAGAAAAATATTGTACGATATCTTTGTGCTAATATGATAGAACCCATCTGAAAATCAATGTAAAGAGCTCCCCAGAAGGCTGAACCGAGTATGTTGAGATGACAGAAAGATACGACTCGGTCCCCAGATACTTTGTTAAAAGGCGCCGTCCAATGCTACAAACTTTCAGGCTTGGTTCGCGCAGACAGCGAATTTTGAAAAATATTACTTTCGGAAGGTTTTTATATAATGTGTAAAGTTATAAATCTCGACATCTGTGGCTTTTGAATACACTTTAGATCCTGTAACTCCACTACTTCAGACTGAACTTATAGCAATCAAACATTGCAAAATTATTGAAGATTGACAACCGGATAATTAGAATTATTAATTCTATTTTGAAGCAATTACGCCATGAATTCATTTGATCATTATGGTTTCAGCATTCAGTTTAAACTACAGGTGAAAACTGGTAACTCAAATGCGCAATTTGTCAATTCAGTCTTTCGTCTCATAGCTTATTGCTTTCTCCGTTTCGGTTTTTAACTTATTTATTTAATCCATTCAGTTGGATGTCGAGCTGCTTGGATAGTCATGGCGTAGTTGTAGCTCCTTACAGATTCGTTAAAACTTACTTTTTGGATACTAGAATGTGCAAGATTTCTCAATTGCCTGGAACATAATCATATAAAGAATTAGTTTTTTTGCACAGTTCCGTGAAAAAAATGCCTTTTTAGATTTAATTTAATTTTTATATAAATATTAATTTTTATTATAATTATTGATTTACTTAAGATAATTTTTAGCAGACAGTTATGCGGAAAATTGCTTCTGGCATCAGCACGTTGCTTACGAATCAGACTAAAGGATAGCGGTTCGTATAAGTTTCCAGTAATTCGAAAATTTTTAAAAAGCATTATTTCTCTTCAAAATGGGCGTAATTTATATATATGGAGGGAATAATTTATTCTATCCAGTCTATTAAAAATAATTGTAACTCTGAAAATCTAAATTGTTCCGTGAATCTACGATTTCCTCAAGATGCGGCCCGGTTATATGCGAAATAAAAGTTGCAAAATGTTCGGTATAAATGTCCGACAAATATAGTAATACATTTGAAGTCTACCACTTTTTAAAAAATGGAACTCTGCTTATGCATTCGATCTTATACTACCGCAAATAAGTACTAGCAGAATAAAAAATATATAATATATATCGTTTTCAGAAAACTAAGAATGTTTGATGTCAAGTCATCCTAAATGCACGATTTCAGTTTACTGTCCGATGCCTCTTATCGGTATTGAAAATGTCGTCACAGCTTTTAAGTGAGTAGATTCAATGCCTGCTATTAGAGAATATATCAGACAAAGATTTAAACCTGCTCTACATAATTCAAAATAACATTTTATAACCTGGAGGATTTTGAAAGTTGAATAAAGAATCCGTCTAACACAGACAAGACTTTCTTGTGAACATTACGAATTACGCCATGCACCTCATCAACACCATTTTCTGGCCACACGCTAAACACCAGGGCACATCTTCACAGCATTACAAAAGAAATGTTTCACTACACAACACCATGAAGCACCGTTCTCACCCATACTAGACGGCACTAAAAATACCATTCTCACCCATACTAGACGGCACTAAAAATACCATTCTCACCCATACTAGACGGCACTA
>BGPR01040495.1:1597-13934 GCA_013235015.1 Araneus ventricosus | reverse complement strand
ACGTCTGAATTAGAAACTTCTTGCTTTAATTCGCTCTATAGACAAAAATGGGTTTTTTCTTTCCTGTTTTCAAAACATTTTAACCTTTATATATGATTTTAAGATGTTTGATATAAAAATGATAAAACGAAGCTAGCTTTTAAACAATTTCTTTATGTCCACAGCCGACGATTAGAGATACTAATGACCATCTAGCCAGATAATCGTTGAAATATTTGTCTTTGGTCTGTCTTATAACTGTAGGAATTTAGAAGAGTGCATTTTTGCCCCCTCCCCAAATATACCAAATTCCCAAAAAATATTTCGGTCTACTCTGAAATCAAGTTTGGAATGTCTTCCGTTCGATTCCCAGCTATTGCTACATTTTGCCTTGCTGGGTTGCCCCAAGTTTTTCGGTTATTAATAGCCGAAAAATCTGCTATATCATTTCTAATCCACACCTTACCTCCAAGGAGAAAGGTTCACTGAGATTTATGCTGAGATTTTCTCAACTTTAACTAGCTCTTCTTCTGCTGGATTATTCTAGTTTATAGTTGAGAAAATTTTATGATAGGTTCTATTTTGATAAGTTGTTTCTTGTTTCGCGATGTTTCTGATAAAGAAAAAGATATGGACTATAAGAACAAATCAAAGAATAGTTTCACTAGGTTTTCATGCTGAATTCTTCCACTTTCTTTTACTGGCCTATTCTTTGTTCATAGTTGAAAACATTTTCTGATAGTTCTATTTCGCTAAGTTGTTCCTAGTTTAGCTGTGTTTTAGATACCATTGAATACATGCTTAGTGACTGTAAGAATATTTGCTCCCTAAAAATCATAGTGATTGTGTATGGATTATCGTGTACTTACCTGAATGTCGACGAAGGATCAATAAAGTTGTTTGTTGAGCGCTTCTTCAGTTTATAATCAATTAAATATAAGTGCTGATTTTCTTATAACACTATTTATATTTATATCTCCTGTCAACTTGAGCATGAAAATCCATAACAAGACTTTTATGCAAATCCATCCAGAGCACATTCACATAAATTACGACTTGCACCAATAATTTCAATCTTAACCATATTACAAATCTCAAATTCTATCATCCATGCAACGTTCTGTTTAATTTTAATCAATTTTTGAAACTGTTTTCGAATACAATTTCCAATTTTTTTTTTATTGTAATCGCCTGTTGCTTTTCTTGGAGCATGCGCAGAAAAGTTCCTTCACTGATTAAAAAAAAAGAAAGAAAATATTATTAACTAAAAATTGATGATGGCGAATTGCGTTTTGAAAGTTATTCCTGTCGATATTTTAAGATGTAATTTGATAAATCTTTTGTAAACTATTTATAAATATGTACGCTATCTTTGTATATATTTGTATCGATAAAATATATGAAATTTTAAAAAAAAAACGGACTTTGTAAGTAGTTCAGTCTGGCTTCCTACTTTGCCTCTCTAAAAACATGGCGAAACATGAGGAACAACTACATCGCTTTTCCGTTCACATTTAGTCTATTCCCCTATATTTGTTACATTAAAAAGCTATTAGACGTAAAAGTTATTTTTCACGAGCCTCAAGGTACCAATAATGTGTTACTATGCGGACGAAGCCGCGAGCATTAACTATTAACACTATATAGGCAGAGAAAATATTTACAATTGGCAATTAAAAGGTTCGAAATATTTAGAGATAACAGAAGTACTGAATGCCCTATGGACAAACGTCTGGACAGAGTCTCTGCCCGCATTCAACTGGGTTCTCCAGGGCCAATCCCGATTATGGTCAGGACAGAAAGGTCTGAAACCATCCAGAATTCTACAGTACTCTTTCATACTGCGTCACCAAACACTTCCGGTCATTTCACCGCCAATGTCCATCTGCACATCTGCAACGCGTCTCTAAAACTTCTGGGAATGCAATTAAAATAACATTTCCACCTTCAGGTGGTTCTCTGAACGACTAAGTTACAGAGTGTAATTCGAGGGCAGGCAGTAAATTGTAGCTGAAAACTGAAATTAAATTAACTAAATTATTAATTAAATTACTTCAGTTAATTAAAAAAGTATTTTCCTGTCTCCTAGGGCTATTTTGAAGTAAATCTTGTCTAATGATACAAAAATATAACTAAAAAGTTGCTAGCAAGTTTATTCAGGATATAAATGTTTAAAAGCGGAAAAATAGTCCCTTGGAGTTAGGAGTTAAACTAAATATTGAATCATAGTATCTGGGGGAAAATGTATGAAATCAAAAAAAAAAAAAACCGCGCCATAAAAGTAACAGCAAAATAAATATATTCGTAGAAATGTTCCCTATAGAACTTGATTCAATAACTCTGGTAGAAGAGGAAAGTATTAATGGGATTTTATATAGATTTGTAACAAAATGTAATATAAAATAGTACTCTCTTTCCGTACCATAAATCAAAGTTTGGCCTCATGCCAATTTCAGAAAGGATTTCCGTAACAAATAGATTATGTCTTGATTGTTTCTTTCCACAGCTGTTGCTTGAAGCATTTATTACTTGAACATTTATAGTGTATGAATAAAAGTGCCGTTTCATCCCTTTAGATTTATGGTTGAGTATCTATAATAATTTGTGAATATTTTACTATATACCAATATTCATCAACGATCAGCAAGCGATGATATGTAGCGACTTATTGATGAAACATTTATTTTAAGGAAAACTTAAGTTAACATCCGACTGGGAATTAACTCGTATACTAAAGTCTACAAAGCTATTATCCAATTTTTGTTTATTTATTTATAATGAATAAATAGGATTTAATATTGTATAGCATCGGATTCGGAAACCCTTCGAGCTTTTGCGCATGCGCCGGGTGGAGTTATTTTCATCAAAATAGGGGGAAAATGAAGAATGGAAAGGTGATGTTTGCATTTTACTGAGAGTGATCTAACAAAAAACTCCGGAAAAGCACTCCTATGACTCACACCCCTTTCCGATGTTAAATCGTTCACAAGTGGTAGTCTCGGAATCCGTTGCTGAACTGTATCTCGTTATTTTAATCACTTATGTAACAACAGTTTAGTTACAAGTTTGCACTTACTATTTCGTAAATATAATAAAAAACAACTGATTTTAATTTTGATTTTATTTTTCATTGCTTTGTTGAGGATTCGTTCATTAATATTTTTTTCGCTACCATTTAGACTTTTAGTTTCAACCTGGATATATCACATTATAAGCGTTTGGTATCGTAAAACTATTTCACTGCTTTGTAATATTTCCGTCATAGCTGCTGTACTCCAGATGAATAGAAGAAATTTGTTTAAGAGTGAAAAGTATTACAATTCAAATTTTTTGAAGTTTTGTGATTTAAACATGTTGTAAATGAATACGAAATTTTGAATCTCACACTTGAAAACCTTTCCTGAAATAAATGCGCAAAATGTGGCACATCAGATTATATGCCAGAATCTGTTGTGTATTTTTTGGGTAAAAGAGTTGAATGGTAAAGTTTTCTGTAAATAATTGTTGGATAAATGATTTTTGTATTACATCAGAAAAGATGAAAATGATGCGTCAGCTCTGATCTTCCATCTAAAACAAGGTTGTTAGTCAATAACCTATGAAACTAAATTTCGAAAGGCGACATTTTTTTAATGTTTCTCATAAGACACCGTAGTTTCCTTTAATTTATTGACACTTTTTGCAATATCTATTTGTTAGATGCTGCCAAACTGTTTTCTAAATGATCGCTAATTCCAATCTAGCCGTTTATATCTGGCTCGCGAAATAGTTTCAAATCCTAATTGTTTATGCTTTCCAAGATACGCGTGTATTTTATGTTGTTATATAAGAAATTAAATACTTACTAATTATAAGTAAATAATAATAATTTAAATGCAAAAATAATTACGTAATGAAAAATTAATAAATTCGCTTGGAATGTTCGGCTTTATTTCTTCCGTTTATCATTATAAAACGGATTCGCTACCTTTCACTGAGTCCTTGGATAAAATGAGAATCTTCTAGAAGAGACTACCAATGGTTTAGAGGATTATGACATAGTATGACTGAAGAAAATGAACTGGATTTAGGAAGAAGATTATGGATCCATCCTCTGGTTGTGCTCAAATCAGAATAATTCGAAAGCTGGTAGACAGGTGTGCGCTTTAGTAACTAATTGCTCGCTGCGGTCAGACTGACTGCTGTAGGTTTACCTAGGTACCTAGGTAGATGACTGCTGGTAGAGACTACCAGTGGTTTTGTGGATTATGGCATAGTATGGTTGAGAAACATGAACTGGAGGAAGAAGTTTGTGGATCCGTCCTCTGGCTGTGCTCAAATCAGAATAATTCGAAAGCTGGTAGACCGATGTGCGCTTTAGTAACTAATTGCTCGCTGCGGTCGGACTGACTGCTGTAGGTTTTCCCCCTTGGGAATCACAAATGTGGATAGTTTCCCTTGAAATTTCTCCTCGAAGAAACCTATCCCAATATACTGGAACAAAACCATATTACTTCATATGCCACCTAGCTACTCCAAGGGCCTTTTGTCACGAGGTCTAGACTCATGGACTTAGCTAGATATAAGGGATGGGAAAATTCTACCGGTTTAAACCGAAAACCGGGTTTTTTTTCGGTTAACCGGCTCTTCCTGTTTTTTTTTTTTTTTTTCCTGGTTATGACCGGTTAATTATTTTAAATCCAGTAACCGGGTAAAACGACTGGCAAAAGCAGCTATCAAAAAGATAGGCTCGATTTTAGGTTCGAGTTATGAAGTTTTGAATTTCATCATCTTAGGCCAATCAACGGCCGCCGCTTCCTCGAGGCAGACACTGAAGAGGTCTAAAATAGTCATAACCAAGCTTTCAATAACTCTATTAGTTTTGGTGGCAGAAGAGTGGAACATTTTGTTCAAAATTTTAGTGTGCGAAAAATATTTGAATAAATATGATTAATAGGACCGGGGAAATGTATAAAAATTTAGATATAGTTATTTTTCATTATTATACGTATAGATGCAAATACAAAATACGATTATTTACGTCTGTACTCTCTAATTTCTTTTTTTTATTTGCCCACAATACTTAAAATTCTGTCTACAATACTTACTTTTTGTATTAATTACTTATTTATTATCATTACTTATTGTATTAATTACTAATTTATTATTATTACTTATTGTATTAATTACTTATTTATAATCATTACTTATTACATTAATTACTTATTTATAACCATTATTTATTACATTAATTACTTATTTATTAATATCACTTATTGCATTAATACTTACTTCTTTCATATATTATTATGAATTTTTTTGTCTACAAACGTTTTTCTGTTGCTGTAATGGCGTCAGGTACAGAGGCATGAGGCGGCGTTCTGTCTACAAACGTCGTTTCTTTTTTTAAAAAACGGAAAACTGGTTGTTTTAAGCGGTTTCAACCGCCAGGTTAAACCTGAGGTGAAAAAACCGGTATAACCGAAAGCAGGTTGTTTTTGCAATAACCGCCATGCCTACTAGATATCCTGGACCAAGAGGGATCAGTCTCCCATCACCTCCAGAAGACTGGATTTTGTTGCCATTCATCTCAAGTTGCTCTCTGGATATTGAAAGAACTCGATTTCAAGGAAAGGTGCTTCTCTTTGAAAAAATGTCACAATGATACATGTGATACATACTCACTGATTAATGACGACGTTATAAGAGATTCTGAGACAAATCTTCGCACTTCTTTGGGTTCAAGATGATTAATCACTGATGTCAACAGAAATTATTCTACTCAAGGCATCGTACGTATTCTACATGAAACTTAATACGAACTTGATATTTGTTAATGAATCGGAATATAATTCTGTTGGAATTTAATGAGAATATATATGTAATTCAGTGATTTTTATCTGCATTGTGTTAATGTCACTTCGTTAAGTATTTGAAGGGAAAATTTATGTAAAATAAAAGCATCATACGTATGTGGTTGTGCGTGTGAATGTGCGTATGTGAAATATTTAATCTGAAATAAGAAGAAGAACTCGGATTCTAAGTTACACTACTTTTATCTGCATTGTGCTATAATTAATTAATTACAGCAAAATATTTAATTTTTACTATCCAAATTTATAACTTTATCTTCGTATTTAAATGATTTATCGTAGCTGAAGTTTCTACTTCAAGATTTTGAATAATCAAAATCTAGAAACGGTTCAATTTCGATTAAGCATTTCCAAACTGGGAAGCGAGATCAAACGAAAACCTTTAAAATTTGACTTCCGATGGCTGCAGTCATTGATCGCATTGACTGGAGCTGAGCTTCCAGTTAAGATCTTCGGAAATGAGGAGATTTCGTCGATGAGATAGATTTTTCTCCAAACAGTGACTAACTTTGCCAGAAAAAGTCGATTGTTTGAAGTCAGGCTATTGTTAAAGTTGCTTTAAATTTCTTCACTGTGAGTCAATTTTCGTAGAAGTTGTTTAAATGCAATAGGTTAGTCAATATAATAATGCTGTGAGTATCAAAATGCGTTATATAACGATTATCTTTTGGGCCTTGGATATAAAAATAGGCTTTCAATTAGAAGAATGTTTTAAATCTTATCTAGAAATAGCATGCATATTAATCCTATTGATATATTGTTATTGGCTCCTTAAATAGTAGCATTTTTGTGCTTTACGGGTAACTGATCCTAAAATCTGATTGTTCTATTATTAAAATTTAATCACAACTTTGGAAAAAGAACATATTTTATATATAAAGAAATGAAATAAAATAGAAAGGAATAGGAATTTCTAATTTTGATATTTCAGTCATAGAGTTTCAATTTAAAGCAGTACTGTAAAGAAGTGAACTTATTCCTTTCTTGAAACTGAAAACTTTTTAGGCCACATTTAAAATATAAGAATACAGAAAAAAATATATAAATCTATTTTAGTCTATCGTCCTTCATTCGATTTGCAAGTGGCACAAATCAAAATCTTAAAATTCATTGTGGTTTCATTCGAGTTTTATTCAAATGACCACAGGTGTTCGAATGGAATATTCTTTATAGTTACTATTAAAGATAACCGCAAGGGGCGCCCCTTCAAGCATGAGGACAGGAAATTCTGCGGTTTTCTGGTAATTTCCCGATTCCAGAGCGACATATTACGAGAGGGCTAGCTTAACGGGCCATATTCCGGTTAAGCTTTTAACGCCTGACATGGCGCCAGGTTGCATTAGGCTTGTGCACCTGCTAGGTCTGAATAAATAAATAGTCGTAAAGGGTCCTATTTTGCTGGCGGTATAATGCACGGTCATGAAATTTTTTCAGAATTGCCAAGATACCGAGATGACAACGTGCGAGGGGTAAAAAAAATAAATGGTCGTAAAAGGATCCTATTTTCCTGGTGGCACAATGTTCGCTCATGCAATTTTATCAAAATGGCCAAGATACCGAGATGACAACCTGCGAGGGCTAAATAAATAAAAAGTCGCAAAGGATTTTATTTTGCTGGAGGCACAATGTTCGATCTTGAGATTTTTTCAGAATGACCGAGATATCGGCGATGAACGATCCTGGTAATTACAGCTATAGGTTTTTTTTCAGTTCATATTTAGAATAACAGCGACAGGAATTATCGCGTCGCCTCGATTAAGCGTCCGTAATCAAATAAATAACCGTCCGCCACGCATCTTAAACATGGGCTCTGCGCACTTAAACATAGACGTCATTACGGCATGCCTCGTGCATTACCAGATAGTTCGACCCCGTTAATGTGTCGGATACCTCTTATTATGCTGCCATGCAAACCGAGAGTCAACTTAATCCTTCTCGAGGTAGTATTATCTACTGCAATATTGCAATTGGGAATAGAACAACGGTAGATTCGTTCAGTGTTCTTAATTTCCATGTTCCCATTTGTTATGCTGCCAGGCAAACCGAGAGTCAATTTACTGATACTCGAGTTGGTCTCCTAACATGGAATATACCGAATGACAGTTACATTTTGATCAACTATTTAACTACCTACAGCAATATTGCAATTGGGAATAGAACAACGGTAGACTCGTTCAGTGTTCTTAATTTCCATGTTCCCATCTATAATTATAAAAGGAATGAAATTTGGCACACAGGTAGTCGTAATGGTGACTCAATGCATCTTGAAGCCGGAATTTGAAAATTTAATCTAGAAAATTTTTTATTTAATGTTTTGTGTTGTTTTGGGTCATTTTCGGCACGTTTACAGCTGTAGTATCTTTTCTAATGATAGTTGAAAAACAATCAATACACCATCGGATAGAACAAACAATTTTCTTTCTAATGAAGTTTGTTTTGAGCTTCAAACGCAATTTACTGAATTGCGAGAAATTTTTAAAAAATAATCAGTTTTACCATCGAAATTTTATTTTTGTTTTTAAATTTGCTGCATCCGACGTTCTAATTAGCACTATTATTTTCCATTTTTTTCAGCTTATAACTGGAACGTTTCTGTCGGATTTAAACAAGAACGGTTAAAATATCTTTTCCCGTTTTTTTAAATTAATTTTTTCCCAGTCAGTTGAAAGATATTTTTTCTCTAGCGAGCTTCCTCCCGGGACACTTCTCCGGAACGTTGCTGGCAATTTCATTGATTAACGGGGCAGAGCGCAGGTGACATTATAATCTTCAATTGAATGACTTCGATTATTAATTTCGGATTCGATTTTATATTTTGCTTGCTGTATAATAATCATTTTCACGTTGCAATTTTTTAATATTGTTTCGGATTAAAAACGCACTCTGTATTGTTTTTCTACGGTTGAAATGTCATTATTGCGAAGAAAAATAAGCGGGAAAATCAATAATGTGTATCTTTTGTTTTGTTTTCAGAACTTTTTCATGTCATTGTGGGCGTTTTTTTTTATTTTGTTGAAGTCCTGATTCCACGGCAACGACGTGCGCGTACTGCTAGTTTCTTATGTTGCCAAGTGAACCTAGAGTCAGGTTACTGATACTCGAAGTGGTCTTCTAGCAGTGAACATTCGAATAACAGTTGAAATATTGACCAACTATTTTACTGCCCGTAATTGGGAACAACGGTAGACTTGTTCAGTGTTCTAATTTCCACATCTAATTCTGAAATGAAGCACAGAAGACAAATATAGAGTCAAAAATTCATTCCTCCCTATTACTGCCAAAATGGCGCCGGTTAAATTGAATCGGTAGTTCGAAAAAGGTAACGAACCCAAAAACCGTAGTCTCGGAGAAATAAAAAAAAACTCCATATTTTTCTTATTTATTATTTAATTTAACCAAACTTTTATTAAGTTTAAGTTTAACAAACTTTTTATCAAGAAAATTTTAGATGGGTTGCACCTGCTCCCGGTCCTAACTTTTTATCATTTTAAATACGTAGTTAATTTTAGCTGGTTATATGGTTTTTAGGTTATTTATGGACTTAATAAAAAAAGAAATACCTAAATTTTATTACCCCTTTTCACCCTTGGGGAATCCCAAATGATGCCTTTGTTTTTATCCTTTTTTTATTTTTAAAGTTTGTTCATTTTATTTTTGTACTAGCCGTATTCGGCCACCAGCTTGTTCGCCGGAACATGCTTTCAATTGAATCTTGTATCAATTTATATTCATGGCTGCTTTAACAACGCAATTTTAAACTTAAGATTCTAGTAGGGAATGACCCTGTACCTGATCTGTTCATTGTCTACATAAATGTCCCTAATAGAGTCAAATAACCGACCATGCCATGTAACATCTTATTGCACGTTACCGGCGACATCTTCACTTTCTTCTCTTGCAAAATATGCATTTGATTTCAACATTAAAATGGCACACCACATTTTATGGCCAGCGGCATGTTAGCTAAATTAAATAACAACCATAACCATTCAGCTTATCGGATATATTTCGTAATATACGTAATATCTCAGAGAGTTTGGTTTACAGATTTCATTAAGATTTTGATGAAATAAAATATGAAATCAAAATGTATTAAGATATTACTTCAAATTTCAACAATGAAAGAGAACGGGCATTTAAATATTTGTCAAACAATGAAAAGTATTGTTGTAAATTATGCCAAAAAATAGTTTTCAAAGGCTATCAAAATTAGAGAAAAAATTGCACGGCAACTTAATTGTTATTATTGAGAAGGTAATTTTTTGCCCTTTCAGATGGTGAGAACATGATGTTTGTTCTGTAATTTGTTCGGAAGTTATTGAGGAAAATCACCGAAATTTCGCTTAATTTGTAATTAATTAAAATTTCAAAAAAAAGAGCTCCGAGGTGCACATTCTCACCCTCCGAAGTATGTTTGTGCCAACTTTCGTATCTTTAAGTCCAGCTGTCTGCCCTGTCGAGCGCCAACACACACACATTCTCCTTTAGTATTAGTAGAGATTATTATTATTACTTGACTGACATGGACTTTTTTGGATTTTAGTATTTTCTGAACTAGTGAAGGACCACATGGTTGTTGGAAATTCAAATGAAATTGTTCAGTCACTGAATGAAACGTACCTCATTGGTTAATTTCGTGACGGCACTAGTCGAAGTTGATTGGTTGTTACAATCTATATGTGTTTTTTAACTTGTGTTTTTATGATAAGCAGCCGAATGAATGGCTGTCCGTGAGTGTGTAAGCTGCAAGAAAGCACCATGTTTCTTTTAAGTAACTGCATTAAAGCTATTTTTTATTTTAAACTAACTGCCTGGTATCTGCGTTAACTCTGCAACATTGCATTCACAACATGCCAACAAGGGTCTGTTTTAAATGCCCTTTTGTGAAATTTTGAATGATACTTTACAAAAATTTTAATTGCCTCCTTCTTTCTACTGGTGTATCGTGATGAGCTTAGACTCGCATTTTGCTCATTTAGATACACTCTGGGGGCTCTCTTTTTAAGCATTTTGAATATTATTCTCCTTCCTATTCATAATTGATTTTTTTCAAAGCAGACAAGACTCAATGCTTGCTCTCTATTAATTAACGTTTTTATGCCAGATAGGAAAAAAGCTCTTTCAGAATTTTTTTCATGGTAACTTTCTTGTTCTCGAATAAAAAGATGCTATTCAATTTCCTCATTCCATTTTTTTCTGCTCTGTAGTGCACTTGTTGTGGCGAATGATTTTTTAATAAACACACATTACCCGTATGAAATTTATTAGCGATATTTCAAGGAAATGTTTTCATTTACCCCATGAAATTTATTTTATTTCCTTTTGAGAAAATTAAATATTTTTAATGTGAGAATGTAATTTTTTAATGTAATTAAATATTTTTTCCGTATCTGGTGATTAAAATCAAACAAAATAGAATTAATTTTTCGTTCTCTCCAAATTTACTATCGATTCGGTGCGTATTTGATTGGATTTTTTTTCTTGTTTGTGTTTAATTTACTTATTTTATTTTTGTTGTTGCCCTTTTCTTTTGCAGTGTTTGTAACGTTCTGTGCTATGTTTGCGATGTTTTTGTGTGTGTGTCGCGTCATGTTGCCTTATATGTACTTCCTTTACTGTGTATTGAGAGGTATACGACCTACAGAAATGGGTGATACATGACACGATACATACATTCCCCAAGTTTAAAAGCCCGCCTCGTGCTCGCTAGATGGCAGGCCTGAAAGCGGCACTGTACAAGATGGCGGCAGTGCAGGAGAAGAGTTTTTGCGTGTTGGAATATGCGAAGTGTTCTTCGGTTACGAGCGCCCAGCGTGCATTCCTATACAAATACGGAAAAGCTGCACCTGATCATTTGTAGTATGTACAAAAACTTGGTGAGTGTATGCATCTTTTCATGTATATCGCCCGTCTTTGTACATCATATACTTACTTGTAAATAAACAGTCCTTTGAAACCCGATGAATCATTTTGGCTAACCCCGTATTTCCTCACCTGTCTGCTAAAGGCCTTACACCCTTTCGGGTGAGCCGGACCGGTGTGGGTTTTAAATAAAAAATATCCCAACTTTTTATGTGAGATTCTTTACATCAGTGGTTTACTTAATGATTTTCGTTCCTTTTTCACAGCTAGCAATGATTGTCTATATGAAAAGACACGTTTTATTCTCGCGATGTGTCTTTCGATTTGTTGATGCTCGTTCCCTTCTTCAAACTTCTGATTTAATTGGTTTCTTATTGCATACAAGCAATTAATTCAGTACAGGAATTTTGCAAACAGTAATTTCTGAACAGGCATAGATATCATCGTGATACAAACATAATTACTTATAGGCATTAATTCAGTACAGGGATAGATATCGTGATACTAGTATAATTACTTACAGGTATATTAATTCAGTACAGGCATAGATATTGTGGTACAAGCATAATTACTTACAGGCATTAATTCAGTACAGGAATAGATATCGCGATACAAGCATAATTACTTAGATATATTAATTCAGT
>BGPR01040494.1:0-10808 GCA_013235015.1 Araneus ventricosus | reverse complement strand
TTCAGATGCTAATTTGGAATCAGAACGATATAAAAGATATTGAAAAGACGCGTAAGATAAGAAAATTTTCTTTGTCCGTTTGTGAATACAGAACTGTAAACTTTTAATCTGCATCTAGAAAATTTTAAGAAAAAGTGCGATTTCAAAGGAAATAACGCCTAATAAAAATCTATATGACAAAAAATTCTAAAAATACTGTCCACATATTTACTTACGCAATATTTTAAAATTTCTAAGGCAACGTGGATTTCCGATGCAATAAATAAACTCAGCTTGGGAAATTTAAGCTCGGATAAATTTTAGTGAGGTTACAATGATTATATCGGAAATCAATATCATTCAAAGAAAGCCAAAAAACAAAGATAAACTCAGAAGGAATCGAAGAAAACAAACAAGGAATCCATCTACTTCATTTTTTCAAGTGCTAAAGATTTTAATCGTTCTGGATTCAAAATAATAATTGGGAATTTTTTCTGTAAGAATCTTGCATTACGCCAAATATAGCTTCTCTTAGCCCGAAATTTCCCAACAAAAGACGAAGAAGATCTGTACATCAAAAAGCATTATTTAAAAAAAGAGGAAATCCAATCACAAACATAAAAACACTAAGAAAATTGATTTAAAAATGTTAGCCATCTGACTTTTAAAAGTAGCCATCATAAAAAATAAACTTACGCTCATGCCCAGAATAGAGAAAAAAAGAAAAAAAATGTCCTCACGCTATCCCAATCCCACGATAACTTTCTTTTAGAAAAAGGAATCAGCCAAATTTTTTAAAGAAACACTAGTACCATGGCGCAATCTATATTCGAAAAGACAAAACGGAAGGAGTAAAAACAGGAATTTTTAGGGAATGGAAATATTTAGACATATTAATAAAAAAACCCCTTAGATTCCATATATGTCTCAATCATTGAGATTTTTTTTTGGATTCTACTAAAAATTACGTTTCTAAAAACTCTAGAATATATATTGGACTGATATCGGGATATAATCACACTTCAAAGTGAAAGATCGTCTGCTGTATCGTTAATTAAGTTGAATGTCAATAAAGTAGGAATGGTGTAAATAAAACAAGAAAAATTAAGTAATTAATTCCAGCATTAATTAAATAGCAGTAACTCAAAATATTAATTCAGAAAGAAGATTTTGAAATAAGCAATGCTCTTCCCTAACAAAATTTGTTTACCTTAATAGACGCCATTGAAAATGAAAAAAAAATCGTTTATTTGTTAAGACTAAAATTATACGTAGAACTCAAAAATGTTTTCAAAAAACATGTTTTTTCTATTCATCTTAACCAATTAAAAGTTCGGAAACAAGCTATATTAGGTCAGGAAGTAAAATAAGCACGCAGGAAAATGGTTTTTCGGGATGAAATATATCAATAAAATTGGACATATTCTAAAGGAAAAGTGCTTTACAAACATATCACTAAGCAATAAAATAAATCGCCAAATTGTATTTGCTTCACTTACAGTTTCGAGAAACACTTTATTCCAAACGCGTATCTATTAAATGACGCAAGAAATCTCCGTATTTGATCAGGAATCGGCACTGTGTTGACTCTTGCGTCATTACAAATAAATATCTGAAAATTGCTTCTAACTGAAAACTCAATAGTTAATGAGTTCACATACCAAAGAAGAGACTTAAGGTTTTACACTATATTACAAATTTCCATAGCGATCTAATTTTTTAAAAAAAATGTTGGTTGTGCGTGTTAAAGAAAGCCGGCTGAATAAATTTTTAAATTTAGTTTTTATCATATGGAAGCAATGAAATGTGCTAAAAAAAGTCTTTTATCATCAATGGTCTTGTACTGCGTTTTCCGAAATAAAAGTAAGAATATTACAGTTTTGGGCTCCACATTAGCTTAAATGTTTATTTGACTCTTTTTATCTTCTGAACTTTTCAAGTTTGATTAATGCATTTAAAATTAAAATGCATTTCCTTGTATTTGATGGAGATAAACAAAGAAAAACAAAAAGAAGAAAACAATTTT
Source organism: Araneus ventricosus (assembly GCA_013235015.1). Taxonomy (NCBI): domain Eukaryota; kingdom Metazoa; phylum Arthropoda; class Arachnida; order Araneae; family Araneidae; genus Araneus; species Araneus ventricosus. The sequence continues at coordinate 8,803 of BGPR01040494.1, read as the reverse complement.
CGAATTTTTAAAAAATAAAGAGATTCAGAAATAAGAAAATGTTCAAGTTTGAGCTATATCAAATAATCTAATGTAAGACTTACAGATGATGAATCTTAATCTTAATCTTTTAATCTTAATCTTAATCTTTTCTTTTTTCATTTTGCTGTATTGATGAATCTCTTGATAGGCAAAAGTTTCTTGACAAATACGTAATTCAAATTTTATTGTAGGCTAGCATGATTGTTTTGAAGAAATGACACTTAAGTTTGATTTATTTGACTGATTTTTAAATCGAATTTTTTTTAAAAAATCACAATCTCTTTAATTGAGGAAATGTCCTCTCCATAGGAAAAGAAATAAAATTTGAAAGACAAACCACTAAATAAGAAATAAAAATTTATTTTTAACTAATAATCCCCACAAACTTTAAAAAAGAGCAATTTCTAAGCTACCCAGAAAGTATTGATGGAATGAAATCCATTACGGATTTTATTTGTAATTTCATTGAAACTCCGATACACAGATTAATAATCTAATTTTATATCCTAACTGTTTCGCATCTGCTGAAAATATCCAGGTTTGTAATAAACAGTTGCAGAAAAATAACTTTTTCCCCTCACGTACAAAGTTGGTTTCAGAAATAATTAATAAAATTTGTGTTATAATATTTATTTAAAGGAGAATAATTATTTTATTTCTGTTTTAAGAACAAAACTGGAAGTATGAGATATTTCAATGAAATTTTTTGACATTTATTTATTTGTTAAAATGCATCCTACAGCATTCTGATATCAACAAATATAAAAACATATGGTTACATTCCTAATTTAAATATCGCATGATTGTGATTACAACAGAAATTAAGATGAAGCAAACTGCTTTAAAGGAATGGATTTATAATTGATTAAAAATACTTAAATGTGCTTTATTCAATTTGACTAAATTTTCCTAATTTTCGTTCCTCGCTATAAAATTTAAATAAAATCTTTCTTCAATTATATATATGTTACAATTAAAGAGTTGAATCCGTTATTTCAAATAATAACTAGGTACTTCATGAATTGCCTGAATACCTAGTTATTCTCTGAAATAACTGTATCATACGATTTAAGGGAAACATATATATGAAATATACTTTCACTTAAAATATACTTTTACTGCTTATTTATTTAAAAAGTTTTGAATCTGGTTAGAAACAATACAGCATTTGTGACTCAATAAATAAATAAAAAATATTTGTTAAGAGCTAAAAAATGATAAAAACGATTGAGTAATTATTAAAATTTAAGAAATAAGGAACAGTTCAATTCTGAAGTGGATCTATGATAATGAAAAAACCCAATAAATAATTTTTGCATTTTTTTCTGTTTTATTGACACATTCAAAGTTTTGTTGTTTGTTCATAAAACAATAGTAAGTGCTGATTTCCTCTTGAAAAATTTAATTAAGGCTATTTTTTATCAAATAACATTATATTTCTTTAGAATAATTATGCCAAAATAAAAATAAAATGAAAATTTTAAGGTAATGAATAGAGTTATATCTTACAGTTCGAAAAATGCTATTTGCCATATATCTGCTATGATCTCACATTAAAACTTTTTCTAAAAGTTTTTATATCTTGATGATGTGGTGATTTTATTAGTTTTTGATAAGTGTTTTGCTTTAAATAAGTAAATTATTACTTTTCTATGTTTTTAAGAAAATAGGCAGCAAATGACAACGGAGGTCTTTCTTGATTAATAAATGCAGAACAGAAAGAAAATCGTGTAAAAGGAATTTTTTCACATGATACACTTTAAACCCACCGATATTGTGTTTATTGCATTAGGATAGAATAAATTATGGTACATCACAGGCTAAGAGATTGTGTATTTAGACTGCAAACGTGTCGGAGTCTCGCGTCATTTGATTTGTCTCTATTATTCCAGCTGTAAATATCACATAAGGTAAATAATGAAAGATCTGGAATTAAGGTTTCTTTTTCTGTTGAAATAAGTCCTTTAAGTACTTAAACGAAGCGTATTGCGTACGTCAATTGCCATGAACATGTGTTTTCCTCTTGGTAAACAATTTTTCGCTCCTTTTTGACAAATTAATGATCAAATTTAAAGAAAGGAAAACATTGAAATTGGTTGCATCAAATTTCAGAATTTCATGCGTCAACTTGAGCTTTGACGCCCACTTAAGTTGGCTATGCACGGCATTTAACGTTCACTGCTAACACGTGTTAAGTTTTTAAGTGTATTTAAAAATTATATCTGTTATCAAACGATGGCCACATGAAATGTCATAAGCAAATTCTATACTGGTGTATTAACCCTTAAATGCCCAGTGTTGCCTTTCAGCAACATACGCGATCGTTTTCTTTTAAAATCTTGAGAACAAGACTGAACCTCTAATGCCTATTGTTGCTAATAGGGTACATATTAAAAATTTTATTAAATAAAGTTGAAATTTACAGATGGCATCCTGAGTGCTAATAAAAATAAATGTTTTTTTACTTAAATCTACATCTTTCTTGCTCTGTTTGTGTGCTTGAGAATACCATATTTTATCCTTGAAGGAAATTCCTTATCCTTGAAGGAAATTCCTTATCCGTATTATTAGTAATTAAAATTCATCTGTGTTTAATATTATAGAATTGTATCAAGGAACTTTTTTGAAATAAAGTTCAGTGTTGTCAGTTGGCAACAAACTGTTTTTTAGCCGTAAAGCATACTTAAAACAAAAAATAATTTTTTAAAGCATTTTTCCAATGTTTTATTCAAGAAATGAAAGTCAAAAACATTTTTTGAATAAAATGTACAATTTTCGGAAATCGGGTATTTAAGGGTTAACAAAATTAAAATTTTTTATTTCTCATCTACCAACGCGGTGTTCTTTTAGTGAAGATTTATAAACCACACAATGTTTTTATCCCGATTAAATTAGACGAAAAATCCGTATGCGATTCTAAAAAGTATTTGACCGTACAAAATGTGAACGGGAGTAGGGGAGACGGGGGTACAATGGCCCACTTTTGTAAATTTTGAATGCTTACTATAAAAGTATTGATTTTTTTTCCTTGAAAAAATGCATACACATTCTCTACATATTAAGGTTTATATTACACTCACTCTAAATCCATAATTATTTATACTTCTTCAAATATTTATTTTTTAATAACTAGTGACAAAGTGGACCATTGTATTCCAAGGCCTGGGTACAATGTTCTACTTTTGTAAATTTTGAATGTTTACTCTCAAATTACTGATTTTTTTGCTTGAAAAAATGCGTGCATATTCTCTACATATTAAGGTTTATACTACACTCACTCTAAATCCATAATTATCTATACATTTTTAAATATTTATTTGTTTGGTAACTAGTGACAAAGTGGATCATTGCACCCAAGGGTGGAGTACAATGGTCCACAGCATGGGGTATATGGACCACCAGTAAATTTTAAAAAATATATTAATACAGTATAGGGCTTTAACAGTATAGTGCTTTTACAAGAAATTCCTGTCTCTGCCTCTTCTGTTTTGTTCTTTCTCTGCCTCTTCTGCGAATGTAGATGGCGCCAGGGGACTAGTGTTTACTTTAATAACTACTTCTTGTTAGCGTGTGTTAGCCCTAATAGCACAGAAAAAACGGCCAATATTTTAAGAATAATGTTGTGGAATATCTCACTCGTTATCCTGCATCATTCGGCGCGAATAATCCGGACGTTTGGCGGACAAATCTGTGATTGGTTGATGTTCCTTCGGTAACCCTTAAACCCAGAGGGGGTCACCTAGGGGGATCACGAAACACTCGACGCCTCCTCCCAAAGAAGGCGCAAGAGTTGTAACGCATTCAGACGTCTCCCAGACTTCTGCTTATTTCCCCTCGCCAAATTATTTTCTACAAGAGGTGGTATTGAGGTCAATAGCACGGCTTGAAACGTTTTCATTCGTTTGATACTTAGAAACATTCGCTTCATCAAAAATGCGAATGTGATTCTAACATTAAAATGAGGAGATCGTTTATAGATTATACAAAATAATTTATTGAAATGAAATGAAAACTGAAGAACTATTTATGATTGCAAAGAATATGAAAAAATAAACAGAATCTACATTTTATAGCTTTTAGCAATTAAAGAAAACAAAGCGATTGAATTATCTGTTGAAGCAATGAACCGTTTTAATTTTACTGCGATGAAATGTATTGTTAAAAATACTATATAAACAAAATTCTAAAAAAATTGTCAAAATTAAGGAAAGAAAATGTACGACAATTAAATTAGTATCATTGAAAAGAATTTTTTTTTAAATTTTAAGACGGCATAAAAAATCTTTTTCTACAATAATATGAAACAAAATGCTAACTTTACTGATGAACTTTGCCGACTAAAAAAAGCAAATATTTTCATATTGCATATGCAAGTTTGCTCATTGAGAAGTGAAATACACATTTTCTATTAACCTTATTTTTAACTGAAAATTAGAAGATTGTATTGCATGCAAGATCAAAGAGCTTAGAAAATAGTGAGAGAACAGGACAAAGAACTCACTATGTATTTTAAAGAAAAGAGTAACATTAATTAATCCATATGTTCATTATTTATGTTCGTTTGAGTATATCCATCTTCAATTTCGCAAGGTTCAGAATGAGACGAACAACTTTGAAACTTGAAGGTAGAACATTTCATAATGTAAATGCTGCTTTTGAAATATTTACTAAAAACAAGCATTTTTCACTGAATTTAGAAGTATTTGCAATTCAAACATATAAACATTCTTATTCTTCTGAAAAAAATTCTGAATAATATTCTACTATTTATCGATTCTTTAACTAATTATTTTTCTTTACTGGAAATGACAAAAAAAAAGTTTCAAACACTGAAAATATAGAATAAATTTGTTCGTGAATCATAGTAAGTTTTCTAATTATTGTATCAATATTTCGTGATACATTTATATCTTCATTTTATTTCAGTACATTCACTTTACAGAGACAAAGTTTTAACGAGAGTATCATTATGTATAATATTTCCATAGAACACGAAAAATTTTAGAATTCTTTCCCTAATACAGTACAGTTGAAAAGAGATTTTACGAATTAGCAAGTAATTTTCTGTGATTATTAGAAAACGTTGTAATTATTGAGATAAGTATTTAAAAAATAATTATTATTCGAGAAAGTTACTGTGCTGTTGGACATACAAACTTCTCGTGGAAAAAGAAAACTAATGAAGCACAACAAAATAATAATAATAAATCGAAACTGACTGGTGCATATACGATTTTTTAAACTTTTGTTGACATGTGCTGTGATAATAATATTGATGTCGTCTTCCTCGGATCCTTAAAAATAACCCTTGGATAATTTTTCAATTCCTGGAAATTATTTTAAAAAATCTCTTACTGTGATGGCTAATTGCAAAGTTTTTAGCTCAAATTCGTAACTCAAAAGTTTTCTCTGGTTCTTTCCTATTTCCTATTAAAATAATAAGATATGGTCTATATTCCTAGTATTTTGATTCATACGATGTCAAAAATAAAAATTTTATTCCTTCTGAATTATTTCCATTATTTAAGTATTTCTTATCTCGTGCCTTTAGTGATAATAAGAGAACAATTTTTAAAGGCTTTAATTCATCTAGAAGATCGTAGAAAGATTTTAAATGGATAAAGATATAAAACTGTTAGGTGATTAGAGAGAAAACTGCAGATTGGAAATCCAGTTTCTGCAGAGTCAGTTTCTCTTACAATTTAAGTTTTAATATTATCTCCGTATTGTATGTTTCCAATCTCTTATAGGAATTTTTATTTTTCATATGATTAACAGAATTCCTTACTGTCCAATTCATAAATAATATTTACAGTTCTTCTAAAAATATTTCATTCAAAGTATTTCAAAAATTATTAATATGTATTATAATTAATTATTAATATTTATAAAATTATTAATATTTAAAATCATAATTCTTATTTATTATTATTAATATAATAACCTTTTAAAGACTATTCCTACAATAAAAGAACGAGAATACATAAAAGTTCTCATTCTGGTATTATAAATTAAATCAATAGAAATCCAAACAAGTGTAAAAGCGCAAAGAAATCAATGATAAAGAAAAGGAAGTTTTATAAATATGGTTAATTAGAAACAAAGCCTAAAATTATAATCTAATCTTTCAATTAATCTAATAGATCAGCTGTAAAAGGTTTATTTCGGGACATACTTGGTAATTTTGAACTGCGTTTGCATAACGAAGAGGACACCTGAGCTGGCACCTCCTTCTCCAAACTTCCGCGCCCCACCCGCATAAGGACGTCTGACTCCGACATACTTAACGTGTGCCAGGCCTAAAAATACGGCTATAGTTAGTGAATCGGAATTCGAACCTGGATCCCAAAGGCTGCGAAGCTGAGATCTTACTACTAGGCTACTGTGACCTTTTGAAAGAGAATAAAAAGAATAATGTAATAATTAAAAATCATACATATTTACGGTCTTAATCAGAATTTTGGATAAATCGGTAATATTTACAGTTTTTATATTGCTTTTTGATGGTTATATTAAATAATTTAACATTCTTTTTTAAAATTGGTTTGGGAAAAACACATTAAACTGGTGAGGAAGATGTTGTTGCGCTTAAAATGTAAGTTTAGTACATACGTAAGTTTAGATACATATCAAAATATATATAAGTTCAGATAGCCTTAAAAATTTTAGTTTTTATGAACTTATTCACCACAATCTTTTTGAATCGAAAATTTGAAAAAAAAATATGAATTATTTTCTATAGATATTTCAAATGAATAAATTTTTTATAAGCGTATGGATATATTTCTATGAAATCAATAAATCATTAATAAAAAGAAAATAATAAAAAGTAAGTTTTTTAACCCAATCTGAATTAAACTCTTTCTATAAATTTGTTGGATAAATTTTCAGACTTTAAATATAGGATAAGATAATTTTCATATTCTCATGCGTATTATTAACAAATTTTTTCATTTTAAAATGCATTTGATTTTATTGTTAAATATCAGGTACAGAGGCTGTTCGCACATTTTAAGACTTTTTTTGTGGCATTTTAAGAACTATTTTACATAATTTTTTTGTGTTTTAAATATTCAGTTTCATAACCCTTAGTCTTAAATATCTTTCTGCACCGTAACTTGTATAACATTAATGCCTTTTGTACATCGGAAGAGTTTTTTTTTTTTTGCCTTTCCTCTTAAACAGCTTTCCAAAGACACAAAATACTTTTAGTTCGACGTTTAGGAGAGGGTGATAGACCATTTCCATGCGCCTTGGGGGGCAGGGGTAACTCACAAAAGAGTTCGCATAGCAATGTTGTCTGATCCTCTCTTTGGTTTTATTGTGAAAGTAAAGGCCTGCGAAGTCCGTGAGAAGGGGGGCGGGGGGCTTCACAACGGGCTGTACTCTCATTTCAAGAAGGGTAAGCTGAAATTGAAAACTTGATCTCACACGAAGATGACAGTGTTGTTACGAAACCTGTACAACCCCCAATGCTGGATGAACGGTCATAAAACATCCCTCCTTCTCGCGGCAAGAAAGAAAAAAAGAGAGGAAGCAATAAAAACTTGTTTTGTTTGTTTATTTTATTTCGCTCTGCTGCAGGCGTCGGGGAAAGTTTCTGGTAGTAAAATGGCGGTAACAGAATTCTCCTATTACAGAAATCAATAATTAGAAATAGATACTTTAAATGAAGGCCCAATTCCTTTCAAGATTACTCCGATTGGAAATATATATTTGTATTGCTTTATATTGAGTTCAAAAAAGAAACATTCTAGAATAAAATATTTACTTTTCATTTACTTTAAAATGTTAACTGAACTGAAATATATAAGAAACGTTTCCAATTTTTTTTTCTGTTTATGCATTCCTATTGTTAGGGTCCAATCAGATGACATGGACTGAACAGTTACTTGACTACGTTAGGGACTTTCATAAAGAAAATGAAAAGAGCATGTGCAAAGCTACTAAAAGAACGAGGGTTAAATATTTAACCCAATTTGAAGTTTAAAATTACTTTGTTAAGAGAACCAGGAATATTAAATTATGCATAAGAAGTTCAATTGTAAATAATCAAAATTTGTATTCCTGGCGAACAAGCTACTCTCTGAGGTCTGCAAATCGAAAATATAATTTAATTTTTTAGCTATTAAATTTATAGACGTTTCTGATACCTATTATAGTAACTGCATTATTTAGTTGATTGGAAAGTGTATGTTTCAGGTAATTTTAACACGTAAATAAATATTTTTTTTTTAACTACAGATATTTTTACTCTTAAAATAAAGATTTTTTTTATTAAAAGCGTAACTTTGTTTGCAGATCAGAGTAAAATTTATGAAATAAAAAAAAGGTAAATTCCTTAGTTTTCGACAATAGAAGAGAAACAGGAAAATAAATATTTGTTTAAATAATAACCAGCGGGAGTGGTCTCCCCTAAACTTTCTCGTATACTTTCTAAGTGGAGATTCGTCAAAATCTCGAGTTCGAATTTTTTTGACGATTACAATACTTTCTCTTTGTATACTTCGTATACGAGAAAGTGAAACAAACATACAAACAAACCTGAAATCAAATATCTGTTGCCACGTTTCAAAAAAAAATATTACTTGGAAGCAGGTGCGATAAAATAGGCAATGCAATGAATACTAAAGCGAAAACTCTGCTTTGGAATTGAATTACCAAGAAAGCAATTTATACTACCACAACCGTAACAATTACAAAAGCGCGTGAATAAAAGATTTGCAGAAATAATTAGATCAGTTTGAATTTTATTTACAACAATAAAAAAATTGTTACAATT
>BGPR01040493.1:0-13934 GCA_013235015.1 Araneus ventricosus | reverse complement strand
ATGAACGAAACTAAAATGGGCAACAGCAACGAAATTTCTTAAAAATAACCATAAACTGATATAAAATCTTCAATACATCGAACTTTTTCCTCCTTCTTTGGGCAATCAGGAAGAAGAATATATTCAATGCTTTGTTGAACATTGTTTCGATGTTAAAAAATTAGAATTTATCGAACTCGTTTTTGTGAGGAATCTCCAAGATTTGATAATTATCTTCACGAAGAAAATCTAGTGTCTAAAAGAATTTATCCTAATTTAAAAAAAAATCATTTATTTTTCAAGTGAATCGTTGCCATCATTTTCATAAACCTAAATGCAATATTAACATAATATTCGACATAAGAACAAAAACTGTATTTAAAAATTAAGTTTCATGCTCGTGACAAACACTATTTTCTTTTCAAGGATATAAAATCATAGAAATGATTTGATATTAATTTTTTTCCTACGCTATATTATTAAAGTGATAGACCTGTATTTCTGTGCAATTCGAACGAGAATCACAGAATGAAATTTAAAAAAAAAACGAAACAAACGTAAACTTCACTAATTCCGAAGACATTTTAAATTTCATATATGGTTGTTCCTATATACAGGAGATAAATGAATACTTCTGAATTTTATTGATGATCCCAAGAACGAAAAACAAATTTAGACAGTGCATCGCAAATAATTTGGAAAGAAGTTTGTGAATGGAATATCCTACCAGCTATTAAATGATCTATACATGCTACAGTCAATGCAGTTCATAGGTTATTATTAATAATAACCAGAGATTTTACTTTCACCATAACATATATATGTTTCATTTATTTTATTATTGTTATTTTGTTTATGTAGAATTAAATATTTTCTAGTTAACAAGTCTGTATTTTGAAAGATCTACATCTATGTTTGAAATATTTCTTTCTCGCTGTTTCTTACAAAGATAATCCTTTTTTCAATCAGTGGGACGAAAAAGTATTGAAATATTGTGACAAACTATTAAAAATAGAAAATAAAGTCTTTTAATAGCAGAAATTTTATTTTAAAGATATCTTTTTTTTAATATTTAAAATATACTTTGGCAACTTATTCCTATTAGAGGTCCAAAATTTATTTCTTAATATAGTGAAGGTTTCATTTAATTCCATTTTGCATATTATTGATCTCAAATAATTAAAAAGCGCCCTTTAATACGATTTAATAAATTATAAATATTATCATGTTGCAAATTCACTAAATGCTTTAAACATCCGATGATTACTCTATGATGACATCTCTTAACAACTAAGAAATAAAGTGAATTCCGGTTTTTCAATTCAATCATTATAACTATAATAAATGATATAGTGATAGTACCTCATAGTTTATTTATTTTGTTTCACTCCATTAAATAAAAAGTTTTTGTTTCTAAACACATAAAAAATTTCTAGAAATATTTAAATAACCCTTAAATCAAGAAATTTTGGTTCGAGAATCGTCTAGCACCGAATACTGTTAAGTGATCCTCGAATCTTAGCCATGGTAAATTGATGGACCGCATGTTTCCGTTTGTCTGAAAATAGTATGCCTTAAGAACACCTTTTCCCCCCAAATGAATTATAATTCAGGGACGTCTTTCTTCGAGATAAAATGAGTTTTGATTTTGAGATTTGAATTTCGAGAGATAAACTAATTTTATCTAAATCTTAATCTTTAGTAATTCCTCTTCAATTGGGGCTAATTGTCAGAAAATGATTTTACTGAAACAGATACACACCAATGAAGAAAAAACTTTCCAGAAAATAATGAAAAGATTGAATTATTTATTCTAACGTTAAAGGATACTATTTGTTTATTTAAATCCAAGTCTATTTGGTGTCAGGAATAGGCTGGCGTTCTTTTCTTCAGTAAAAACCATTGTCTTTGTATTCTAATCCATATCTACCAGCCAGTACAGGAAGAACTATAAATAAGCTATTAAACAGAAACTGGAAAAAAGACGCCATTCTTTTTTAAAATCTTCATTCCCTCCAAGTCCAGTTTCCTTCAATCAGCATCAAGCGAACATTTTGTCATTGCTTCATCGATTATTTTAAGTAAATGGAAACTTGATTATGATCAGAGAGAAGTTAAATATTATTCAAATAACAAGAAAACAGGTGTAAATGTCACTTCACACATGAGCGACAAAGAGTGAAACACTTTTCTGCCCGAAAGACAAGGCACGGTCACGCCAACACAAGCACAACAGTCTTCGCAGAAAAAAGTGACGAAGTTTTTGCAACATCTCCAGTGTCGTCCAATGCTAAGAAGTACGGGGAAACTGAGACAACGAGTAAAGTAGTTCATCAGTAACGCTGATTCGGTGTTTTTTTTTGGTAATGGAACAAGAACGCTTGCAGGAAATTAAAAACATTTTCGCAACACAGATATTTAATTGAACCTTTATTTCACACTGGTATACCCCTAGGCGGTTCAAGGCATCTCTCTTTGTCATTTAGAATCTTTTTTTTTATTTTCGCAATGTTTTCTTTTGTGACCGTTCCGTTGAGATTGCAACAGAACAGAATCCTGATACTTTCTTTTAAAATCTCAGAATCGTGATTCTTTCTTTCAAATGAAAGTATTTTTCTTTATTATGACATAATTTATTTTACACATTTGACAAATATCTTTGCTGTCAGCTAGGCCTGACCACTAAATAAGCAAAGCATGCAACTGTGTAGGGGCGCCGCAACTTTGAGGAGGGGAGGGGCAAGAATTTTTTGCGTTACTTTCAAAGTAATTTAATTTTGTGCTTTCTGTTAATTTACAAAAGCAATGCACTCGAACTTATTCAAATTAAAATCAAGTATTGTTTAAATTTTGAACCATTGTTCTAACAACATTCCTAATTACCTTTTTTCAAGTTTTATATAATGCTTTGTAGTTCTAAAAAATACATTGCTTTATAATTTAAAAAATGTTAAATCTTTAATTAAATAGCATTTAGATTGTGTTAAAAATATTTTTCACTTTTTCTACTATTTTGTACGTAATTACTTCTAAATTTTAATTTTGCAATTTTTATACTTGATATAATGAAACTAATTCTCTTGAAAGTGATCGCAATTAAATGTTTTGCTATTTCTGTTTGTCAAAATTTGCTTCTGATATAGATAGAGTAGCCATAATTGCCAAACACTAATACGGGACGTTTAAGTGCTAAATAAATAAAACATGAAAAATAGATAAGCAATAGTTTATTTTACTCTGATAAATAATCAACGAAGATTAAGCAATCTAATAAAATGAACACGTAGAATAATAAAAAAAAAGATCCAACGCTAATCTTTTTTAGCCCAGTCATATTTTAAAGTTGATTTTACTTTCTCAATTCTACCATTATCTTCTTTCACATTATTTAAAATTTGGCACAAATTTGGCGGTGTTATTTTTAACTATTTACAACATTACTTTTCATTGTTGCAGTTAAATTCCAACCGTTTTCATTGTTAAAACAAATATTTAATTGTGTGTTTCTGTTCCATTGTTGAATGCATTACAGACATTTCTGGACATTTATATTATAGATTTTTTTCTTTAGTTCACGGAGTATACTACATTATGAAACTGACTATCTTTAATTTTATGGAAGAAAATACGGATGGTAATATTTCTGAAAGAAAGGAAGATTCAACTACAAATTAAGCAATCAAATACAAAGATTATTTTTATTGCCATCTAACAGTTTTTGTTTCACAACTTTCGTCTGGCATGTTCGCTCTGACTTTTATTAATTAGTTAAACTACTTTGAATTATCAACTGAAATTTCAGTTTTGACGAAAATGATGACACCCAACCTATGTGTTTCGACCAGGTTACATTTATTAGAGTAAGATATTCCATTTTTTTCGCCTAAATGATAATTTGTTTTCAGTTCAGGTTATTAAATATGATGTTTCTAAAATAAGAAACATAATTCATGGGCACTGTTTATAAACTTTGAATTGATAAATAATTAAATTCAAGCAATGAAATTTTTTTGGTAGGGAAAAGAAATTGAGATTGAATTGAGTACCAAATTAAAAAATGAAAAATTATTTATATGAAATTTAATACTTCGATTGATCTAATTAAATTAACATAAAGAATGTAAAAATGTATGTTTCTTTCATAAAAAGAAATTTCAGTTTGATCAAATTAATCTTTTTAATGTTAATGTTTATTGTCCTAACACATTATAAATATATAGTTATTATTATTTGTGTTAGCATAATCCACGTGTAATATTAGTTTTTTTTATATCTTTCAGGTGTCACATATATAGCGTTTGCAGATAAGGGAAAGGGTGAGTTCCTTTTTCATGCAATTTTATTTAACTTGACTAGTTTCATGTTTGTAAAGAAATAATTTTTAATCGATTTTTTTACCCACTTGTTAGAGTTTTGAGAGTTTGAACACTTGTGTATTCTTGACGACAATTTAATATTTTCAGAACTTAGTTATTACTTAGTCGTTTCCTTTAATAAAATTTAAATTCCACGGGGTAGTGATTCCATCTGGTAGTGAATATGAGGAAATAAATCGATTTCAAAATTCTATTATATTTATAATAATAATTCCAAATAAAAAACTAAAAAGTAGAAAATAATTGAAATGAAAAATTACACGTTTTAGTGCACTAATAGAAAGAGTGTTTTCAAAACGTCTTTTTTATTAAATTTATTTTAAATCTCACATGAAAATATCGTCTGACATTTAATCGAATTCTCTCAGATATATTTAATTTTCTACAAAGATTGAATCAATACAAGTATTAAATTGTTAGGTAAATTACTTTGTTTATTAACTCGATGAATGAATATGATTTTCTAACCCTAAATTGGACAAAACGTTATTTGGGTAAATTCTTTAATTGCAAGTCATCTCTGACGCTATTCTTAGAATGGTTTAGGTTAGTTACGCTTCGATTATTTCGTGACAGCCTGACAATATTCAAAATCTTGAATATTGTTTATTAAGGATAAAATATAATAAAGGGTAAAATTACATTCAATATAGATATTTCAAATAATGATACGTTCTTGAATCATGCAACTGAAAACTGGCCGCTTTTAATGCGTATAATATTTAAACATTGAAGATAACAAATTAATGATAGTTATATAATTAATTAATTCTATAAAACATGTACGAAAAATTCCTCTTTAGTCTATACTGATCTTTGTTTCCTTATTTTAGCTAAATAAACATTCTTTAAATGGAACTCTGAGCTAATTGTCGATTACTAATCAACGACTAATAGGCAAGTGGGTACAAAAAAATGCCACGAAATTGCTATGTATGTTTGCTAATGAAAATTGCTATGAAAAAATGCTACGTATATTTCTTAGATAATCATTCATAAAATTTTAAATTATTCTCATCAGCTACAGTTCATTATGAGGGAAAATATTTCTTGAGAGGTTTATATCAATATTTTAAATATTGATATATTTGATATTGATATTTAAGTATTCATATATTTCATATTGATATTTAAATATTGATGTACTTGATATTGATATTTAAATATTGATGTATTTGATATTAATATTTAAATATTGATATATTTCATATTGATATTTAAATATTGATATATTTGATACTGATATTTAAATATTGATATTTAAATATTGATATATTTCATATTGATATATTTCATATTGATATTTAAATATTGATATATTTGATATTGATATTTAAATATTGATATATTTCATATTGATATTTAAATATTGATATATTTCATATTGATATTTAAATATTGATATATTTGATATTGATATTTAAATATTGATATATTTCACATTGATATTTAAATATTGATATATTTGATATTGATATTTAAATATTGATATATTTGATATTGATATTTAAATATTGAAATAATGTTTTAATTACATACATACTGTAAAAGAGCAAAATAAAATATTTTAAATATTATTTAAGCGATCGAGAGTATAACATTTTATTTAAGTAATGACAATACAGTTGATCTCTTGTCGCTTAACTTTAAAAGAACAAAATAAGGTTATTTTAACTAACGTATTATTTACTTTTGTGTTTTAATTTAATTAATATTTGATATTTTTAGGCCATAATGAACGAACTGTAAAAGATTTTAATTCGCGATATTGATATAAATTGCGAAAAAAACATGATCAACATTTCATTTTCGATTACTGTTATTGTAAAATGAGAAGAATTATTTTATAAATGATTCTATGAAAGTTGAACCCATTGATAAATTTATTTAAAAACAATTTTTATATTAAAAGCAATTTTTTTGATTTGCTTCACCATATGGAACTATACATATCAGTTTTCAGCCTTTTAAATATTTGAAACCCAAGTTTCCATGTAAATTTTACTCTCTAGCTCTAATTCTAAAGATCTTTTTTATTGCTAGGAATCTAACAACGCTTCCAATAAATTTTGAAATTAAAAAAATATTGTGAAAATATATTTTGAGTTACTGATATCTGTTGAACTGTTTTTAAGAGTGACACTTTTCTAGATTAATAGAAGACATATTTTATAATGTTAGTTTATGAAGTTTTTTTAAAGATTTTTCATCCACATTTTCCTGCCTTTACCTTCTCTCATTCTCTTTTCTTATTTCACGACCTTTAAAGGAATGTGCCCCACATGCAGAGAAAAATAAAAATATCAGTGTTTATGAATTTCTTGAGATATTTGACTAAAAAATTTCAACAGGTTCTCACATTTGAACTTAGATATGGAATCAGCAGCCAGCTGCAACTTTATGGATTCCTGTTCATTATCGAAAACTGCACCTAAGTGTATATAATTTGCCGTCCATAATCGAACCAATAGCAATATGCTGCACAGCGGACAAATGATATAATAATCTATACAAATAAAAGTAGAACAAAAATAATTTCTAAGCTATAGAAATCCAAACTACAGAATTATCATTATTAAACTACAGAGTCCTAACTTCAAATTTTACTTACAAATAGGAAGTATAATAGAGGATTCAGTGATGATTTCATCATAATTCATTAAACAATTAATTTTATATTTATTAGAAACGATTTTTCCAAGGACGGAAAAATATTTAGTGTTGCTATTCGCATTGAATGAGAATATTATTGACATTTTGCAGCATTTTATCGTTTTGCTTCCATATCGCTCACTGTTTAATTGAATTTTCCATAATTATTTAAAAATTGCAAATAACTTACGGAAAAAATGAGCTTTCGGCAATTTTTAAAACTAATTTGATGCAAATTATATTCTCATTGTAATTAAAATTAAAGTTGCGTCAGATGAGAGGATTTTGTGTAGTATAAATATTATTTTATGTAAAATTTCTATTATTTCATATAAAACTATTTTTTACCATAATTTTTTTAGTTAAAAAATGCTTTTACAGTTAAACACCGCTTATACACCTTCAAGGAATGGTCTAAAACGACGTATAAATGAAAAATCGTATAATCGAAGTTTTAATAAACAACTTTGGTTATTACTAATTTAATGCTACTAATACAAATTCATTTAAAAGTATTAATTTTAAAGTTTTTTTAAGATAGTACTATTATGATACTACATAGAATGTAAATCAATAATGTAATTTTAAAATTAAACATCATAGAAGTCAGAAAAACCATACCTTTATTGCATATCTTGAGTATTGATTATACATATCTTATACAATTTACGTGCATACAGTAAGAGTTCAATTAAGAAAATCGTTAACCGTCGTATGACGGGCTCCATGGTCTGTGAGTATTAAGTACAAAATTATGAATCGAAATAGGTTCATTGAATGTTTTTTCAGTATTCTTTTGACAAAAGAAAAAAGTTCGAAGTTTTTCAATGGAGTCCATTGCGTCTTTTAAGAAAGGTGCAATAACGTCTTCATTATTGCTTAAATTATCACCAGGCAATTTGTCTTCTATTAATTCATCAATAGTGAATGATTTCAAAATCATGGAATTTTTATCTCACTTCACATACTAGAAAGGAGGAGCTAGCTCCTCTTTAGCTTCCTCTTTATATTCTTAGTCACTTGCAAATAACACGCGTCGCTTTCGCGCGTAATAATTCCAAATTGGTCATGGCTTGGAAGCATCTGAATTACCTCTTAAAGATTTCAAAAGAATCTTTCATCTATTTAACTCCTCCTTTGTCGGGTTTTTTTTTCGAATCTCCGAAAAAAGAATTATGTTTTCCATTGAAGGTGGGAAATCTCACCGCGAGAACATGAAGAAAGTAGGACTACTTGCGCCACCTCTTAGCAATATTCAGAAATACTAGAAATAACCGCGGAATATAACGAGACGTGTAAGTAGAGACAAATTCACTTTTAACTCTATGAGCCCTATTCCGCCTCAAATCGCCCCATTCGACAGAGGCTTGGACTCAGGCGGTTTCGGGTGCCTTCCTTCTGGAAATTCTGTAAAGAAAGGGGGGGGGATTCCATTCTTTTTTCGTGCACGAAAATGGACTTCAATTTTTGAGGTTCTGGAATTCTCAATCCAGCCGGGTTCAGAGAGTTAAGGATGCAATTCTCTTCTTCATCGCATGAGATGCGACGCCGACAAAGAAGGGGTTAAAGAAATACAGTCGGACCTCTATTTAACGAAGTCGCTAAATACCGAAAAAAAGTTCGTTAGATGGAAAATTCGTTAAATAGAGATTCACATTTTAAAATACTTTAAACTACACGAAACAGATTTTAAATTCATAAACACTAAATATTATTAAAAAAGTAATTAATCACACCTTTATTTTGTAAATTAATACTTATTTGTTTTATATATTTTACCCATCAAGAAGAAATCTGCAAGGAAAACAAGAATAAAACAAAACATTGTCCGGGAATACACTGTATTTTCAATTTTAAATAATAATTGTATATTAAAATTAATGAATTTTAGCATTTCGTCATACGAAGGTTTGTTGATTTCGGCATCATGATCATTTCCATCTTCATCATCTTCGTCTTCATCGCAATTCATTGCTGTATTGTTTTTATTTTTCACATTGTCCACTTCAAAACTGCCTCGTCCACATCTTCACAGACACATGCTTTTAAACGTTTTGAAAAGGAATTCGATGAATCATAATTTTGTATCTTATCGCGATTTTTTTATTATGGTTGATAAGCTGTTTGGAGGAATACCAAATTTTAAGGCAATATCCTTTTTTTTTTCACGCCTTTATCCACCCTCATGAAGAATTAAATTTTTTTCTTTGATGCTCAAGAACTTTCGCTTTGACATTTTCCAGCTTCATGGTCATTGGTCACCATAAAATGTGTTAAAAGAAAGAATAAATTTGAAATGTTTAGAAATATTTTGAGAAATAGGGAGAAAAAATATATTGGATCGCAAGAAAAAGTTCGTTAAATAGAAAATGCACTTCGCTATTTGGAGGTTATTTTACGAAGAAATTCGCAAAATACTCTTGATGCCAAGAAAAAGTTCGCAAAATAGAGGTTCGTTAAATAGAGGTCCGATACTTCCAGACCAAAATCAAATATTTTTTGTGTTTTAATAACTGCCCAATTCTTGAAATATGTCTGTACACTCCAACTTAAATTTTATATATAAATCAATGAAAGAGTAAACAAGGTAATGCTCTAGAAATGTCATTTTAAAATACGAACTATGCTCATACCAACTTTTTAACGCATGGAAAGCTAAAACTAAACATATTCCCTCATCATTCGAACAAACAAACCAAAAACTTCTCTGTTGTGAAATTTTTCGAATTGAGAGAGAGAAAAAATCGGGACGACTGAAAATGGGAACGATTTCTTCAGAAGTAACACTTATGTAAGCATTTTGAAAGACAAAAGGTAAATAAGAAGAAATTTACCGAAATTTTTTAAATATAATTGTTTTTTTGGGAACCTGAACATGTAATCGGCGAGGTCATCACAATGAAATAACTGACTTTCAAATAATAGAGATACGTGTCACAATTTTTTGTTTATTTAACTTAGTTTATTTCTAGTATAAAACGTGTCATGAAATTTAAAAAGTTGTGCCAATTCATGTTCATGTAGTGAGAGGCTTACAAATTCTTTTTTTATTTATACTTATAAACATTTCATATGTTAGGACACCAAACTAGAATCCATTTCTATTTATTAGTCATCAACGAAATTTCACTTATTAACTAATAATTTAATTTACTTAATTATCCATATATATATAAAAGGCTAACGTACGTGGCACAGAAAAGAGGTTAATTTCCCTTTTGCCGATGGCAACGATCTGTTTGTTTACAAAACAAAACCGCTAGCCTCCTCCGTGTTAGGCATAACTTCATAGCCATAGCCTGTTACTATGATCGTTCTGGTATAAAATAACTTTTTCTCGAAACAAATGAGCGTAAGATGAATAATTCACAATATTTCTTACGATATAATGCAACTTTGGATGAAATGATTCAAAAGAGATAAGTTAGAAATGAAGGAGATGGTCTTAGGCGATCCAAAAAACGTTTAGATCAACGTCGAATTAGTTTAAGTCAGCAAAGATAAAATCGTGTCAATTCACAAATTGAGGAGAACATCATGAAGCTTACTATTGTGAACATTGTAGGTATTTTTCCGTTAGCCGGGCGCAAGCGAAAAATCGCCAAATGATGTAGAATTCCGCCAAATTTCTTACAACCATTCTCTTGGCGGCTTGGCTCGCGTTTGGCGACATTTGCACCCGGCTAACGGAAAATCGCTTCGCTCTTGGCGACTTGGCTGTTCACAATTAGCGACATTTGCGGCTGGCTAAGGGAAAATCGCTTAGCTCTTGGCGACTTGGCTGTTCACAATTGGCGGCATTTGCGCCCAGCTAACGGAAAATCGCTTCGCTTGGCGACTTGGCTCGCGTTTGGTTCACAATTGGCGACATTTGCGCCCGGCTAATGGAAAAGTACCACATTGGTACTTTGGATACTTTTCTGTTATGTTTACGCCACTTGGCGCCTTTTTTTGGCGGAAAATGTTCTTGGATCGCCGAATCGCCAGTTGGCTCTAGAAGCGCCTGGAAAATCATGCGCGCATATAACCGAGCGCATATGTTCTGTGCGTGATCAACTAGCTAATCAATAAAAAAAAATCATTTTTCATCAAAATGCTTGAAAGTGTACAAAATCCAAATGATTTTAAGGTGTACAGCTGTCAATCTAAATGACGATATCAAAAACCAGCGGGAGTGTTCTCCCCTAAACTTTCTCGTATACTTCCCCAAAAAGGTGCCGTTTCCCCTTCCTCCGCGTGGCTAAAAAAATTAGAACATTCTGTTACCCAGAATCCAATGACTATCAGAAGGCTTTTCATTATAGTGATTGAAAAATATCTAGGTAAAGAATCAAATTCAAAGAGATGCGTAACGATTTTCCCCTCTTACAGGCTCAAGGACAAACTGACGTAATTCGCTACTCCGTAATGAAATTCCGTTCCGTTCCTTTCGCGTGCACAGAAGATTGCTTCCAGTACGCATGCGCGTGGAGACAGCGAATTCTCTTCAAAAGTAAATCATACAGACCGACAGACAGTCAAACCTTTGACGGATTTGGCCCAAAATTTTATACGGACCTACATTCATGATGATAAAACTGTGTACAAAATTCTATCCATCTAGCTATTCAAGTTTTTGAGATACAGTGTTCGCATGACAGCGGACAGACAGACAGGCAGACTTCCCGTAGACGGATTTTGTCCAAAATTTGATAGAAATCACAAATTACGTGTAACGATCACATACCAAATTTCATCCCCATAGCTCTAATAGTTTTCGAGTTATCGTGTTCAGAGACAGACATAATTCCAAAATTGTGTTTTTCGGACTCGGGGAGGTCTAAAACGTGGAGATTCGTCAAAATCTCGAGTTCGAATTTTTTGACGATTACAATACTTTCTCTTTGTATACTTCGTATACGAGAAAGTAATAATCCATTCATTCTAGATTTATACCTCGAGTTAAACGAATTAGTTCCGTACAAAGAACGATACGTTTGTGTATGAAATAGGCCTAACTTCCTTGTTTTAGAAACCGATCTAATGTAAATATTTTTCTTTGCTTTTTTTTATCTTTCAAACAAGTACCTCTTATTCTAATTCTTACTGAAACCATTCATTAAATGAAGTATTTAAAATTTTTTGACATACAATATCCTCGACAAAAAACATATAATAAGGAAAAAATATATTGAAAGCAAAGCAATTTTCGAAATAAAACAGTTTTTTTTATCGTCAAAACTCAAATAATTTATTAAAGGCAAATAAAATTCTTTTTCAAACGATTAATGAAAATCGTTTGTTTAGAATTTATTATTCGTTGAAGCTGAAAGACGTAATGAGTGTTGACAAGTTTTACTTTTTTTAATCATTTTCCTGTTCCATTAAACCAATTTCGAAAGAACAAATAAGGTTTGAAATCTTCCACAGTTTTGCATTTTTGAAAATCAATTTTCAAAACTAGTTAAAATTGCCTCTACGTTTTATTGATTATAATATACCTTAAGTTAATTAAATTATTTTGTTGAAAGTTTTGAAAGAATATTAAAGCTATAAAAGTATTTTTAGTTTAAAAGTAAAAACAACTCTTTTCAAAATTCATTCAACAAAGCATTTCTAATATTAGAAGAGATAAAAAACTGAAAATATAATTAAAGCCATAGAATTTTTACCTCTTCCTTTTGTAATTTGATAAACACTATTTTTTTTCTCAGGAGCAATAAAATAATTCAAGCAAAAGTTTTTGCCGCTAGTTAGAAAAAAATGTAAATAAATAGCAATGAAGTTTTAATTAAAAATGATCCGACAGCATTTCTTTTTTTAAATTTTCTTAAGCTTCTGAAATATTTTCTTTTAAAGTGGATGGTATTTAAAGTTTGTAAAATCCGATACAACTAAATAGTTATTGCAACGTGTTAACAACAATTATGCTCACTATTTTTGACTTTTCAAATTTAATCGATTAATATCATAAGCCAAATTAAAAGTAGCATGCATGTAAAGTTATTTAATTAAACTAATTGACTTTAGCACCAAAATAAAACCTGAAACTTATTGACAGAGCGAAGCGAGGTCCTGTTTTCAACTCGACTGTTCGACAATTTGTCTGTTTGTAAATTTGTTTGTTACTCAGTCATGACCACACGCGTTGTTCGATTTTCTTCGAATTTCGCATAAATGCTGCTTGAAATCATTAATGAAGTCATTAATTATGTCCGTTCAAGTTATATTCCTTTTCAAGATAGTGGCCGTTTTAATGTTTCCGTTTCATGTATTGTTCAACATTTTTCAACGATTCAAATCACACAGTTCGTGCTATAAAATTTGAAGGCTACCTTCATTCTCTAGAGTAAAATTTTCTACAATTTCTTCCCAGAACGTTTTTGACGTCACTTTAATGGTTTACTGGCAACTGAAGAGCAAAGATTAGAAATAATGTTATAGATCAGGTGTTCCCAGTTCCCTCGCGTATCCCTTGATTAATGCTTATATTTCGCGTACCCCCTAGTGTCATATCCCCTTCCTCCTACACCAACCAACCCTCTATGCAAAGAAGTTCTTATCAATAATGTTATGGCTATATGTCAACTTAATGACTCGAATTAATAATATTTGCAGGACTTATTTTCAATTTGACATTTTATTACATTTTTACAATAGTATTAGTTCAACGCCAAAACAAATGAACTCAGTATTGCAATACTTTCGCATTAACTTATAAAGATGGCTAAAAATTACTTAGGATTATAAGGATGGCTAAAAATTACTTAGGATTGTAAGGATGGTTAAAAATTACTTAGGATTATAAGGATGGCTAAAAATTACTTAGGATTTTAAGGATGGCTAAAAATTACTTAGAATTGTAAGGATGGCTAAAAATTACTTAGGATTATAAGGATGTCTAAAAATTACTTAGGATTATAAGGATGGCTAAAAATTACTTAGGAT
>BGPR01040492.1:0-13934 GCA_013235015.1 Araneus ventricosus | reverse complement strand
ATGAATGAAACTAAAATGGGCAACAGCAACGAAATTTCTTAAAAATAGCCATAAACTGATATAAAATCTTCAATACATCGAACTTTTTCCTCCTTCTTTGGGCAATCAGGAAGAAGAATATATTCAATGCTTTGTTGAACATTGTTTCGATGTTAAAAAATTAGAATTTATCGAACTCGTTTTTGTGAGGAATCTCCAAGATTTGATAATTATCTTCACGAAGAAAATCTAGTGTCTAAAAGAATTTATCCTAATTTAAAAAAAAATCATTTATTTTTCAAGTGAATCGTTGCCATCATTTTCATAAACCTAAATGCAATATTAACATAATATTCGACATAAGAACAAAAACTGTATTTAAAAATTAAGTTTCATGCTCGTGACAAACACTATTTTCTTTTCAAGGATATAAAATCATAGAAATGATTTGATATTAATTTTTTTCCTACGCTATATTATTAAAGTGATAGACCTGTATTTCTGTGCAATTCGAACGAGAATCACAGAATGAAATTTAAAAAAAAAACGAAACAAACGTAAACTTCACTAATTCCGAAGACATTTTAAATTTCATATATGGTTGTTCCTATATACAGGAGATAAATGAATACTTCTGAATTTTATTGATGATCCCAAGAACGAAAAACAAATTTAGACAGTGCATCGCAAATAATTTGGAAAGAAGTTTGTGAATGGAATATCCTACCAGCTATTAAATGATCTATACATGCTACAGTCAATGCAGTTCATAGGTTATTATTAATAATAACCAGAGATTTTACTTTCACCATAACATATATATGTTTCATTTATTTTATTATTGTTATTTTGTTTATGTAGAATTAAATATTTTCTAGTTAACAAGTCTGTATTTTGAAAGATCTACATCTATGTTTGAAATATTTCTTTCTCGCTGTTTCTTACAAAGATAATCCTTTTTTCAATCAGTGGGACGAAAAAGTATTGAAATATTGTGACAAACTATTAAAAATAGAAAATAAAGTCTTTTAATAGCAGAAATTTTATTTTAAAGATATCTTTTTTTTAATATTTAAAATATACTTTGGCAACTTATTCCTATTAGAGGTCCAAAATTTATTTCTTAATATAGTGAAGGTTTCATTTAATTCCATTTTGCATATTATTGATCTCAAATAATTAAAAAGCGCCCTTTAATACGATTTAATAAATTATAAATATTATCATGTTGCAAATTCACTAAATGCTTTAAACATCCGATGATTACTCTATGATGACATCTCTTAACAACTAAGAAATAAAGTGAATTCCGGTTTTTCAATTCAATCATTATAACTATAATAAATGATATAGTGATAGTACCTCATAGTTTATTTATTTTGTTTCACTCCATTAAATAAAAAGTTTTTGTTTCTAAACACATAAAAAATTTCTAGAAATATTTAAATAACCCTTAAATCAAGAAATTTTGGTTCGAGAATCGTCTAGCACCGAATACTGTTAAGTGATCCTCGAATCTTAGCCATGGTAAATTGATGGACCGCATGTTTCCGTTTGTCTGAAAATAGTATGCCTTAAGAACACCTTTTCCCCCCAAATGAATTATAATTCAGGGACGTCTTTCTTCGAGATAAAATGAGTTTTGATTTTGAGATTTGAATTTCGAGAGATAAACTAATTTTATCTAAATCTTAATCTTTAGTAATTCCTCTTCAATTGGGGCTAATTGTCAGAAAATGATTTTACTGAAACAGATACACACCAATGAAGAAAAAACTTTCCAGAAAATAATGAAAAGATTGAATTATTTATTCTAACGTTAAAGGATACTATTTGTTTATTTAAATCCAAGTCTATTTGGTGTCAGGAATAGGCTGGCGTTCTTTTCTTCAGTAAAAACCATTGTCTTTGTATTCTAATCCATATCTACCAGCCAGTACAGGAAGAACTATAAATAAGCTATTAAACAGAAACTGGAAAAAAGACGCCATTCTTTTTTAAAATCTTCATTCCCTCCAAGTCCAGTTTCCTTCAATCAGCATCAAGCGAACATTTTGTCATTGCTTCATCGATTATTTTAAGTAAATGGAAACTTGATTATGATCAGAGAGAAGTTAAATATTATTCAAATAACAAGAAAACAGGTGTAAATGTCACTTCACACATGAGCGACAAAGAGTGAAACACTTTTCTGCCCGAAAGACAAGGCACGGTCACGCCAACACAAGCACAACAGTCTTCGCAGAAAAAAGTGACGAAGTTTTTGCAACATCTCCAGTGTCGTCCAATGCTAAGAAGTACGGGGAAACTGAGACAACGAGTAAAGTAGTTCATCAGTAACGCTGATTCGGTGTTTTTTTTTGGTAATGGAACAAGAACGCTTGCAGGAAATTAAAAACATTTTCGCAACACAGATATTTAATTGAACCTTTATTTCACACTGGTATACCCCTAGGCGGTTCAAGGCATCTCTCTTTGTCATTTAGAATCTTTTTTTTTATTTTCGCAATGTTTTCTTTTGTGACCGTTCCGTTGAGATTGCAACAGAACAGAATCCTGATACTTTCTTTTAAAATCTCAGAATCGTGATTCTTTCTTTCAAATGAAAGTATTTTTCTTTATTATGACATAATTTATTTTGCACATTTGACAAATATCTTTGCTGTCAGCTAGGCCTGACCACTAAATAAGCAAAGCATGCAACTGTGTAGGGGCGCCGCAACTTTGAGGAGGGGAGGGGCAAGAATTTTTTGCGTTACTTTCAAAGTAATTTAATTTTGTGCTTTCTGTTAATTTACAAAAGCAATGCACTCGAACTTATTCAAATTAAAATCAAGTATTGTTTAAATTTTGAACCATTGTTCTAACAACATTCCTAATTACCTTTTTTCAAGTTTTATATAATGCTTTGTAGTTCTAAAAAATACATTGCTTTATAATTTAAAAAATGTTAAATCTTTAATTAAATAGCATTTAGATTGTGTTAAAAATATTTTTCACTTTTTCTACTATTTTGTACGTAATTACTTCTAAATTTTAATTTTGCAATTTTTATACTTGATATAATGAAACTAATTCTCTTGAAAGTGATCGCAATTAAATGTTTTGCTATTTCTGTTTGTCAAAATTTGCTTCTGATATAGATAGAGTAGCCATAATTGCCAAACACTAATACGGGACGTTTAAGTGCTAAATAAATAAAACATGAAAAATAGATAAGCAATAGTTTATTTTACTCTGATAAATAATCAACGAAGATTAAGCAATCTAATAAAATGAACACGTAGAATAATAAAAAAAAAGATCCAACGCTAATCTTTTTTAGCCCAGTCATATTTTAAAGTTGATTTTACTTTCTCAATTCTACCATTATCTTCTTTCACATTATTTAAAATTTGGCACAAATTTGGCGGTGTTATTTTTAACTATTTACAACATTACTTTTCATTGTTGCAGTTAAATTCCAACCGTTTTCATTGTTAAAACAAATATTTAATTGTGTGTTTCTGTTCCATTGTTGAATGCATTACAGACATTTCTGGACATTTATATTATAGATTTTTTTCTTTAGTTCACGGAGTATACTACATTATGAAACTGACTATCTTTAATTTTATGGAAGAAAATACGGATGGTAATATTTCTGAAAGAAAGGAAGATTCAACTACAAATTAAGCAATCAAATACAAAGATTATTTTTATTGCCATCTAACAGTTTTTGTTTCACAACTTTCGTCTGGCATGTTCGCTCTGACTTTTATTAATTAGTTAAACTACTTTGAATTATCAACTGAAATTTCAGTTTTGACGAAAATGATGACACCCAACCTATGTGTTTCGACCAGGTTACATTTATTAGAGTAAGATATTCCATTTTTTTCGCCTAAATGATAATTTGTTTTCAGTTCAGGTTATTAAATATGATGTTTCTAAAATAAGAAACATAATTCATGGGCACTGTTTATAAACTTTGAATTGATAAATAATTAAATTCAAGCAATGAAATTTTTTTGGTAGGGAAAAGAAATTGAGATTGAATTGAGTACCAAATTAAAAAATGAAAAATTATTTATATGAAATTTAATACTTCGATTGATCTAATTAAATTAACATAAAGAATGTAAAAATGTATGTTTCTTTCATAAAAAGAAATTTCAGTTTGATCAAATTAATCTTTTTAATGTTAATGTTTATTGTCCTAACACATTATAAATATATAGTTATTATTATTTGTGTTAGCATAATCCACGTGTAATATTAGTTTTTTTTATATCTTTCAGGTGTCACATATATAGCGTTTGCAGATAAGGGAAAGGGTGAGTTCCTTTTTCATGCAATTTTATTTAACTTGACTAGTTTCATGTTTGTAAAGAAATAATTTTTAATCGATTTTTTTACCCACTTGTTAGAGTTTTGAGAGTTTGAACACTTGTGTATTCTTGACGACAATTTAATATTTTCAGAACTTAGTTATTACTTAGTCGTTTCCTTTAATAAAATTTAAATTCCACGGGGTAGTGATTCCATCTGGTAGTGAATATGAGGAAATAAATCGATTTCAAAATTCTATTATATTTATAATAATAATTCCAAATAAAAAACTAAAAAGTAGAAAATAATTGAAATGAAAAATTACACGTTTTAGTGCACTAATAGAAAGAGTGTTTTCAAAACGTCTTTTTTATTAAATTTATTTTAAATCTCACATGAAAATATCGTCTGACATTTAATCGAATTCTCTCAGATATATTTAATTTTCTACAAAGATTGAATCAATACAAGTATTAAATTGTTAGGTAAATTACTTTGTTTATTAACTCGATGAATGAATATGATTTTCTAACCCTAAATTGGACAAAACGTTATTTGGGTAAATTCTTTAATTGCAAGTCATCTCTGACGCTATTCTTAGAATGGTTTAGGTTAGTTACGCTTCGATTATTTCGTGACAGCCTGACAATATTCAAAATCTTGAATATTGTTTATTAAGGATAAAATATAATAAAGGGTAAAATTACATTCAATATAGATATTTCAAATAATGATACGTTCTTGAATCATGCAACTGAAAACTGGCCGCTTTTAATGCGTATAATATTTAAACATTGAAGATAACAAATTAATGATAGTTATATAATTAATTAATTCTATAAAACATGTACGAAAAATTCCTCTTTAGTCTATACTGATCTTTGTTTCCTTATTTTAGCTAAATAAACATTCTTTAAATGGAACTCTGAGCTAATTGTCGATTACTAATCAACGACTAATAGGCAAGTGGGTACAAAAAAATGCCACGAAATTGCTATGTATGTTTGCTAATGAAAATTGCTATGAAAAAATGCTACGTATATTTCTTAGATAATCATTCATAAAATTTTAAATTATTCTCATCAGCTACAGTTCATTATGAGGGAAAATATTTCTTGAGAGGTTTATATCAATATTTTAAATATTGATATATTTGATATTGATATTTAAGTATTCATATATTTCATATTGATATTTAAATATTGATGTACTTGATATTGATATTTAAATATTGATGTATTTGATATTAATATTTAAATATTGATATATTTCATATTGATATTTAAATATTGATATATTTGATACTGATATTTAAATATTGATATTTAAATATTGATATATTTCATATTGATATATTTCATATTGATATTTAAATATTGATATATTTGATATTGATATTTAAATATTGATATATTTCATATTGATATTTAAATATTGATATATTTCATATTGATATTTAAATATTGATATATTTGATATTGATATTTAAATATTGATATATTTCACATTGATATTTAAATATTGATATATTTGATATTGATATTTAAATATTGATATATTTGATATTGATATTTAAATATTGAAATAATGTTTTAATTACATACATACTGTAAAAGAGCAAAATAAAATATTTTAAATATTATTTAAGCGATCGAGAGTATAACATTTTATTTAAGTAATGACAATACAGTTGATCTCTTGTCGCTTAACTTTAAAAGAACAAAATAAGGTTATTTTAACTAACGTATTATTTACTTTTGTGTTTTAATTTAATTAATATTTGATATTTTTAGGCCATAATGAACGAACTGTAAAAGATTTTAATTCGCGATATTGATATAAATTGCGAAAAAAACATGATCAACATTTCATTTTCGATTACTGTTATTGTAAAATGAGAAGAATTATTTTATAAATGATTCTATGAAAGTTGAACCCATTGATAAATTTATTTAAAAACAATTTTTATATTAAAAGCAATTTTTTTGATTTGCTTCACCATATGGAACTATACATATCAGTTTTCAGCCTTTTAAATATTTGAAACCCAAGTTTCCATGTAAATTTTACTCTCTAGCTCTAATTCTAAAGATCTTTTTTATTGCTAGGAATCTAACAACGCTTCCAATAAATTTTGAAATTAAAAAAATATTGTGAAAATATATTTTGAGTTACTGATATCTGTTGAACTGTTTTTAAGAGTGACACTTTTCTAGATTAATAGAAGACATATTTTATAATGTTAGTTTATGAAGTTTTTTTAAAGATTTTTCATCCACATTTTCCTGCCTTTACCTTCTCTCATTCTCTTTTCTTATTTCACGACCTTTAAAGGAATGTGCCCCACATGCAGAGAAAAATAAAAATATCAGTGTTTATGAATTTCTTGAGATATTTGACTAAAAAATTTCAACAGGTTCTCACATTTGAACTTAGATATGGAATCAGCAGCCAGCTGCAACTTTATGGATTCCTGTTCATTATCGAAAACTGCACCTAAGTGTATATAATTTGCCGTCCATAATCGAACCAATAGCAATATGCTGCACAGCGGACAAATGATATAATAATCTATACAAATAAAAGTAGAACAAAAATAATTTCTAAGCTATAGAAATCCAAACTACAGAATTATCATTATTAAACTACAGAGTCCTAACTTCAAATTTTACTTACAAATAGGAAGTATAATAGAGGATTCAGTGATGATTTCATCATAATTCATTAAACAATTAATTTTATATTTATTAGAAACGATTTTTCCAAGGACGGAAAAATATTTAGTGTTGCTATTCGCATTGAATGAGAATATTATTGACATTTTGCAGCATTTTATCGTTTTGCTTCCATATCGCTCACTGTTTAATTGAATTTTCCATAATTATTTAAAAATTGCAAATAACTTACGGAAAAAATGAGCTTTCGGCAATTTTTAAAACTAATTTGATGCAAATTATATTCTCATTGTAATTAAAATTAAAGTTGCGTCAGATGAGAGGATTTTGTGTAGTATAAATATTATTTTATGTAAAATTTCTATTATTTCATATAAAACTATTTTTTACCATAATTTTTTTAGTTAAAAAATGCTTTTACAGTTAAACACCGCTTATACACCTTCAAGGAATGGTCTAAAACGACGTATAAATGAAAAATCGTATAATCGAAGTTTTAATAAACAACTTTGGTTATTACTAATTTAATGCTACTAATACAAATTCATTTAAAAGTATTAATTTTAAAGTTTTTTTAAGATAGTACTATTATGATACTACATAGAATGTAAATCAATAATGTAATTTTAAAATTAAACATCATAGAAGTCAGAAAAACCATACCTTTATTGCATATCTTGAGTATTGATTATACATATCTTATACAATTTACGTGCATACAGTAAGAGTTCAATTAAGAAAATCGTTAACCGTCGTATGACGGGCTCCATGGTCTGTGAGTATTAAGTACAAAATTATGAATCGAAATAGGTTCATTGAATGTTTTTTCAGTATTCTTTTGACAAAAGAAAAAAGTTCGAAGTTTTTCAATGGAGTCCATTGCGTCTTTTAAGAAAGGTGCAATAACGTCTTCATTATTGCTTAAATTATCACCAGGCAATTTGTCTTCTATTAATTCATCAATAGTGAATGATTTCAAAATCATGGAATTTTTATCTCACTTCACATACTAGAAAGGAGGAGCTAGCTCCTCTTTAGCTTCCTCTTTATATTCTTAGTCACTTGCAAATAACACGCGTCGCTTTCGCGCGTAATAATTCCAAATTGGTCATGGCTTGGAAGCATCTGAATTACCTCTTAAAGATTTCAAAAGAATCTTTCATCTATTTAACTCCTCCTTTGTCGGGTTTTTTTTTCGAATCTCCGAAAAAAGAATTATGTTTTCCATTGAAGGTGGGAAATCTCACCGCGAGAACATGAAGAAAGTAGGACTACTTGCGCCACCTCTTAGCAATATTCAGAAATACTAGAAATAACCGCGGAATATAACGAGACGTGTAAGTAGAGACAAATTCACTTTTAACTCTATGAGCCCTATTCCGCCTCAAATCGCCCCATTCGACAGAGGCTTGGACTCAGGCGGTTTCGGGTGCCTTCCTTCTGGAAATTCTGTAAAGAAAGGGGGGGGGATTCCATTCTTTTTTCGTGCACGAAAATGGACTTCAATTTTTGAGGTTCTGGAATTCTCAATCCAGCCGGGTTCAGAGAGTTAAGGATGCAATTCTCTTCTTCATCGCATGAGATGCGACGCCGACAAAGAAGGGGTTAAAGAAATACAGTCGGACCTCTATTTAACGAAGTCGCTAAATACCGAAAAAAAGTTCGTTAGATGGAAAATTCGTTAAATAGAGATTCACATTTTAAAATACTTTAAACTACACGAAACAGATTTTAAATTCATAAACACTAAATATTATTAAAAAAGTAATTAATCACACCTTTATTTTGTAAATTAATACTTATTTGTTTTATATATTTTACCCATCAAGAAGAAATCTGCAAGGAAAACAAGAATAAAACAAAACATTGTCCGGGAATACACTGTATTTTCAATTTTAAATAATAATTGTATATTAAAATTAATGAATTTTAGCATTTCGTCATACGAAGGTTTGTTGATTTCGGCATCATGATCATTTCCATCTTCATCATCTTCGTCTTCATCGCAATTCATTGCTGTATTGTTTTTATTTTTCACATTGTCCACTTCAAAACTGCCTCGTCCACATCTTCACAGACACATGCTTTTAAACGTTTTGAAAAGGAATTCGATGAATCATAATTTTGTATCTTATCGCGATTTTTTTATTATGGTTGATAAGCTGTTTGGAGGAATACCAAATTTTAAGGCAATATCCTTTTTTTTTTCACGCCTTTATCCACCCTCATGAAGAATTAAATTTTTTTCTTTGATGCTCAAGAACTTTCGCTTTGACATTTTCCAGCTTCATGGTCATTGGTCACCATAAAATGTGTTAAAAGAAAGAATAAATTTGAAATGTTTAGAAATATTTTGAGAAATAGGGAGAAAAAATATATTGGATCGCAAGAAAAAGTTCGTTAAATAGAAAATGCACTTCGCTATTTGGAGGTTATTTTACGAAGAAATTCGCAAAATACTCTTGATGCCAAGAAAAAGTTCGCAAAATAGAGGTTCGTTAAATAGAGGTCCGATACTTCCAGACCAAAATCAAATATTTTTTGTGTTTTAATAACTGCCCAATTCTTGAAATATGTCTGTACACTCCAACTTAAATTTTATATATAAATCAATGAAAGAGTAAACAAGGTAATGCTCTAGAAATGTCATTTTAAAATACGAACTATGCTCATACCAACTTTTTAACGCATGGAAAGCTAAAACTAAACATATTCCCTCATCATTCGAACAAACAAACCAAAAACTTCTCTGTTGTGAAATTTTTCGAATTGAGAGAGAGAAAAAATCGGGACGACTGAAAATGGGAACGATTTCTTCAGAAGTAACACTTATGTAAGCATTTTGAAAGACAAAAGGTAAATAAGAAGAAATTTACCGAAATTTTTTAAATATAATTGTTTTTTTGGGAACCTGAACATGTAATCGGCGAGGTCATCACAATGAAATAACTGACTTTCAAATAATAGAGATACGTGTCACAATTTTTTGTTTATTTAACTTAGTTTATTTCTAGTATAAAACGTGTCATGAAATTTAAAAAGTTGTGCCAATTCATGTTCATGTAGTGAGAGGCTTACAAATTCTTTTTTTATTTATACTTATAAACATTTCATATGTTAGGACACCAAACTAGAATCCATTTCTATTTATTAGTCATCAACGAAATTTCACTTATTAACTAATAATTTAATTTACTTAATTATCCATATATATATAAAAGGCTAACGTACGTGGCACAGAAAAGAGGTTAATTTCCCTTTTGCCGATGGCAACGATCTGTTTGTTTACAAAACAAAACCGCTAGCCTCCTCCGTGTTAGGCATAACTTCATAGCCATAGCCTGTTACTATGATCGTTCTGGTATAAAATAACTTTTTCTCGAAACAAATGAGCGTAAGATGAATAATTCACAATATTTCTTACGATATAATGCAACTTTGGATGAAATGATTCAAAAGAGATAAGTTAGAAATGAAGGAGATGGTCTTAGGCGATCCAAAAAACGTTTAGATCAACGTCGAATTAGTTTAAGTCAGCAAAGATAAAATCGTGTCAATTCACAAATTGAGGAGAACATCATGAAGCTTACTATTGTGAACATTGTAGGTATTTTTCCGTTAGCCGGGCGCAAGCGAAAAATCGCCAAATGATGTAGAATTCCGCCAAATTTCTTACAACCATTCTCTTGGCGGCTTGGCTCGCGTTTGGCGACATTTGCACCCGGCTAACGGAAAATCGCTTCGCTCTTGGCGACTTGGCTGTTCACAATTAGCGACATTTGCGGCTGGCTAAGGGAAAATCGCTTAGCTCTTGGCGACTTGGCTGTTCACAATTGGCGGCATTTGCGCCCAGCTAACGGAAAATCGCTTCGCTTGGCGACTTGGCTCGCGTTTGGTTCACAATTGGCGACATTTGCGCCCGGCTAATGGAAAAGTACCACATTGGTACTTTGGATACTTTTCTGTTATGTTTACGCCACTTGGCGCCTTTTTTTGGCGGAAAATGTTCTTGGATCGCCGAATCGCCAGTTGGCTCTAGAAGCGCCTGGAAAATCATGCGCGCATATAACCGAGCGCATATGTTCTGTGCGTGATCAACTAGCTAATCAATAAAAAAAAATCATTTTTCATCAAAATGCTTGAAAGTGTACAAAATCCAAATGATTTTAAGGTGTACAGCTGTCAATCTAAATGACGATATCAAAAACCAGCGGGAGTGTTCTCCCCTAAACTTTCTCGTATACTTCCCCAAAAAGGTGCCGTTTCCCCTTCCTCCGCGTGGCTAAAAAAATTAGAACATTCTGTTACCCAGAATCCAATGACTATCAGAAGGCTTTTCATTATAGTGATTGAAAAATATCTAGGTAAAGAATCAAATTCAAAGAGATGCGTAACGATTTTCCCCTCTTACAGGCTCAAGGACAAACTGACGTAATTCGCTACTCCGTAATGAAATTCCGTTCCGTTCCTTTCGCGTGCACAGAAGATTGCTTCCAGTACGCATGCGCGTGGAGACAGCGAATTCTCTTCAAAAGTAAATCATACAGACCGACAGACAGTCAAACCTTTGACGGATTTGGCCCAAAATTTTATACGGACCTACATTCATGATGATAAAACTGTGTACAAAATTCTATCCATCTAGCTATTCAAGTTTTTGAGATACAGTGTTCGCATGACAGCGGACAGACAGACAGGCAGACTTCCCGTAGACGGATTTTGTCCAAAATTTGATAGAAATCACAAATTACGTGTAACGATCACATACCAAATTTCATCCCCATAGCTCTAATAGTTTTCGAGTTATCGTGTTCAGAGACAGACATAATTCCAAAATTGTGTTTTTCGGACTCGGGGAGGTCTAAAACGTGGAGATTCGTCAAAATCTCGAGTTCGAATTTTTTGACGATTACAATACTTTCTCTTTGTATACTTCGTATACGAGAAAGTAATAATCCATTCATTCTAGATTTATACCTCGAGTTAAACGAATTAGTTCCGTACAAAGAACGATACGTTTGTGTATGAAATAGGCCTAACTTCCTTGTTTTAGAAACCGATCTAATGTAAATATTTTTCTTTGCTTTTTTTTATCTTTCAAACAAGTACCTCTTATTCTAATTCTTACTGAAACCATTCATTAAATGAAGTATTTAAAATTTTTTGACATACAATATCCTCGACAAAAAACATATAATAAGGAAAAAATATATTGAAAGCAAAGCAATTTTCGAAATAAAACAGTTTTTTTTATCGTCAAAACTCAAATAATTTATTAAAGGCAAATAAAATTCTTTTTCAAACGATTAATGAAAATCGTTTGTTTAGAATTTATTATTCGTTGAAGCTGAAAGACGTAATGAGTGTTGACAAGTTTTACTTTTTTTAATCATTTTCCTGTTCCATTAAACCAATTTCGAAAGAACAAATAAGGTTTGAAATCTTCCACAGTTTTGCATTTTTGAAAATCAATTTTCAAAACTAGTTAAAATTGCCTCTACGTTTTATTGATTATAATATACCTTAAGTTAATTAAATTATTTTGTTGAAAGTTTTGAAAGAATATTAAAGCTATAAAAGTATTTTTAGTTTAAAAGTAAAAACAACTCTTTTCAAAATTCATTCAACAAAGCATTTCTAATATTAGAAGAGATAAAAAACTGAAAATATAATTAAAGCCATAGAATTTTTACCTCTTCCTTTTGTAATTTGATAAACACTATTTTTTTTCTCAGGAGCAATAAAATAATTCAAGCAAAAGTTTTTGCCGCTAGTTAGAAAAAAATGTAAATAAATAGCAATGAAGTTTTAATTAAAAATGATCCGACAGCATTTCTTTTTTTAAATTTTCTTAAGCTTCTGAAATATTTTCTTTTAAAGTGGATGGTATTTAAAGTTTGTAAAATCCGATACAACTAAATAGTTATTGCAACGTGTTAACAACAATTATGCTCACTATTTTTGACTTTTCAAATTTAATCGATTAATATCATAAGCCAAATTAAAAGTAGCATGCATGTAAAGTTATTTAATTAAACTAATTGACTTTAGCACCAAAATAAAACCTGAAACTTATTGACAGAGCGAAGCGAGGTCCTGTTTTCAACTCGACTGTTCGACAATTTGTCTGTTTGTAAATTTGTTTGTTACTCAGTCATGACCACACGCGTTGTTCGATTTTCTTCGAATTTCGCATAAATGCTGCTTGAAATCATTAATGAAGTCATTAATTATGTCCGTTCAAGTTATATTCCTTTTCAAGATAGTGGCCGTTTTAATGTTTCC
The DNA here is from genome assembly GCA_013235015.1 of Araneus ventricosus. NCBI lineage: Eukaryota > Metazoa > Arthropoda > Arachnida > Araneae > Araneidae > Araneus > Araneus ventricosus. The sequence continues at coordinate 684 of BGPR01040492.1, read as the reverse complement.
GTTTCATGTATTGTTCAACATTTTTCAACGATTCAAATCACACAGTTCGTGCTATAAAATTTGAAGGCTACCTTCATTCTCTAGAGTAAAATTTTCTACAATTTCTTCCCAGAACGTTTTTGACGTCACTTTAATGGTTTACTGGCAACTGAAGAGCAAAGATTAGAAATAATGTTATAGATCAGGTGTTCCCAGTTCCCTCGCGTATCCCTTGATTAATGCTTATATTTCGCGTACCCCCTAGTGTCATATCCCCTTCCTCCTACACCAACCAACCCTCTATGCAAAGAAGTTCTTATCAATAATGTTATGGCTATATGTCAACTTAATGACTCGAATTAATAATATTTGCAGGACTTATTTTCAATTTGACATTTTATTACATTTTTACAATAGTATTAGTTCAACGCCAAAACAAATGAACTCAGTATTGCAATACTTTCGCATTAACTTATAAAGATGGCTAAAAATTACTTAGGATTATAAGGATGGCTAAAAATTACTTAGGATTGTAAGGATGGCTAAAAATTACTTAGGATTATAAGGATGGCTAAAAATTACTTAGGATTTTAAGGATGGCTAAAAATTACTTAGAATTGTAAGGATGGCTAAAAATTACTTAGGATTATAAGGATGGCTAAAAATTACTTAGGATTATAAGGATGGCTCAAAATTACTTAGGAT
>BGPR01040491.1:0-13935 GCA_013235015.1 Araneus ventricosus | reverse complement strand
AAGAAAGCTAATTCATATAAGGAAACTTATAAATCCCGTGGTTTTTCCCAATGAGAAGGAAAAGACAGTTCCAACGTGTAGTCCATTTCAATGAAATCGATTTTCTTATCAATAGTATAGATCTTAAAATGATAATAAATGTTACTTCTTACTTAGAAAGTATGGTAATTGATAGTATATTAACACACACATGGCAATAATTAGTTAAAAAGATTTCTAAAGCGCCATCCTGATTTGACCAGATACAATGGTATAAAATTGTTGATTATAATCAGGTATATTTAAAATTAAGTTTTTCTCGTACATTTCCATACAGGTTTTTAATAAATATACCTAAAATTGTCTGCAATGATATTGTTATCAAAATATACTGAAAAAATATAACTAGTGCAAAGAATCCCCATCTATGAAGTAACTTTGTGCCAACATTTCGAAAAATTATAATTAATTGTTTAATTGCTGTATCATCCAAATTTTGCTGCAAAACATTTCTTTAGTGATTAATTTAGGAAAAAAAATCAGAAAAGCCTTTCTATTAAAGAAACAGATTCAATTAATTTCGAAATACTCTCGGAAGTCATGAAAATCGGTGCTAAGGAACCCCCATTTTACGGTACGTCTTTTCATTTATACGCCAACACGTTAAAGACGTATAAATGGGGCTTTACTGTACATAGTTCATATGTTCACTGTACGTTAGGGTGGGCCGAAAAAACTGAAATTATTTTTTTCATGTAGCTATACCGCGGAAACGTTGCGAATGGGTGAGAAATTAAACGAGGAAAAAAGTAAGGAAGTTGATTGATTTTCCGTTTTCTAATAATTTTTAAATTTTTAAAATTTCTCTCTATCCGTTTATTATAGAATTAGCTGTTAAATACTGATCTTCGTGAGAGTAATAAAATTTATTTCATCAAAATCGGTCCAGAATTTCCGGTGGCACGTTCGCTCCAATATTCTTCCAAAATATGTGAAATTACTTCAATATGCAATTTTTAGTTCCTAACCCTTAAGATAACCTTCCTACATCATTTTTTCGATGCATTGCAACAGATCGATGTATGTACGTGACAGAAAGTTATTAAAGTCTAACAATATACCAACTTCATTTATTTTCTTTGCTTATTGTAACACAATGCAAAACTAAGCTGCAAAATTACAATATTATTTGTTACTTAAGAACGAATGGCAAGAATGCAGACAATAATAAAAAAATAGCAGATCTTTAAAGAAACACTTCATCTATTAAAACATCGTTACGTCTCTTAAATTTTTTGCATGGCATTTAACTCTTTCTTCTCACCAAATGATACATGGAAATGTGATTTATGGGAAAACTCGGATATTACGGGTAATAGAAAAGCTTCTGGACTTCCACAAACTTTTTGCGATACTTCTGATCAGCACTGCCTTGGATTTTGAGGGCCTGTACGAAAATATGTAGTGAAGCTTTCGCAAATAAATTTCTATAGTCTGATTAATGTGATTTCTCAAAAAAAATTAGGATACCAATGTATGAATTCATTTTCTAGTTAGAAAATTTATTTTATTAAACTTACTCTAAGAAAACATAAACTTTTGTTAAACGATAAAAATGAATAGGTTCAATTTTATTCACAGTGGGAAATATTTAAAATGATTAAAAATGCTATGAGTAATTTCTTATGTTGTTTACTGCTGATCAGTTATTTTTAATATAGACAACTACAATTTATTATTTAATAGCCGCCTACGGTGACCAGCTGGTTCGCCAATCTTGATTAATAGTAATAAGGCAATTAAGGCTTACATTTTAAACATGTAAATTTTTGTAAGCTGAAAGCAATAATTGGAATAAGGACAAAGAAAGGAATTTAAGAACAGGAACAGTGAACAGTTTAATTAGTATAACTGAATTTAAATTCTTTATACACAAAACGAAAATGTACAGGATGTTTTTGCATGTAATGGACTTTGAGTTAATCCCTTATATTTAACAGTTAAAAAATGATAAGTAAAAATATTCTTTAAAAATGGAAAAGATTTTAGTAAGTAATAAAAATTTGAAGTACAATAATTAAATTTCTCAGCTAAAATATATATTAAAACTAATTAAAACTCAAAATAACTAAATAAAGTTTTTTTTGTAAAAAAAAAAAAGAGAATTGACTACATTTTATGAAACACAAAACTAAATTCATGATAACCATTTAAATCTAGCCAATAAAAACAACCATTTATAAATAAAAAATTATTGAATTGAAATGCTTGAGAAAAGCAAATCTTGAAGAATAATTCTGTGCATAACAAAAAACCCCAAACAAACACACACTAAGAAATTGAATATCTATAAATTAAAAAAACACAAATTGAGAAATAATAGATAAGAGCAAATAATAAATAATGAACTAAAACAGGCATACGTTGGGATAATAGTTATTCTCTTTTCAGAGCAAATTAAAATATAAAAACACACATCTCAATTCAACAGTGTACAGCCTAGATTAATAATTAAGATTCAAGCCAATGAATAAAATAAAACCAAATTTGCCATTCTAAAGCTATCTATTAGGCTTAATTAATCGCCGATAATAACATTGTGACCACCGGCAGGGGCCATCATCTACATTTCATGGAAATAATTCAGGCTTTTAGTTACTAATAGTTTTGTCCATTGTAAATAAAAATGTGTATTTCGAGTGGATAGAAAAGGAACATTTAAATGAGAAGAGAATTTCAAAACTCAAAAGAGATGTTTAAAAATTACTGAGAAAATAGTATAAAATAAAATAAGCAAAAGTTAAATGAGAGTATTGAAAGAATTTAAATCTAATGTTTCCTTTCAGGTATGCGGAAAACAGGGAGAGAAGCTGACGAAGTATTCGTTGACACTGATGAAGGCAAAACCTAGGCTAGATTCGAAACCGGGGTGAAAAAATGGGAAGAACATGTTTAATCTACAGCGCTATCCGGACCGTGTCGGGAAACGTTTGAAGCAGTTGTCATGGAGTACAGGGAAAAAAGGGTGATGGGGTGGGACAGAGATTGCTGAAGAAAGCTGAATTATTTGCATAAAATTGATATGGGGCCCTTACTATTTACATGAAGTGATTTTTAATATTAGGGAGATTTTCAAAGAAATTTTTGGTTAATTTTAGAATAAGCTCTTTGAGGCTAGGCAGCTTAAGCGCATTTCTCAGATCAACGTTAAAAATATGGAAGGCTTCACGATTTCTTACGCGTCATCCTTGCGCAGGGGCCATGCTAATCTTCTCTGTATCGTTCCAATTTTAGTATATGTACTGCCGAAGCGATTACACCAATAATAATTTTGTTTTGAAGATTCACGCGATCATGACGTTGACAAACATCTCGAACTATCGACCATAACTTTCTAATTACTTTAAAAATTTATAAAAAATAGATAAAATGTCCTACAAAACATCAACTGGTATCATTGAAAAGATAAGTTTTTGCACTTTAAAATGACATAAAAAAGTGTTTTGTCCATCTATTCATTCAGAAGTTATTGGCACAAATTGAAACAGATGGGCGACCCCTCCCTCGTTTATGGAGAACAATAACTGTTTCCGTAATTGACGTGTAACAAGACCGAATAGTTGGTCGGGACGGTGGTCCCCTTTCAATACTGTGTACGAAAGTTTCGTTGCACTTGGGTAACGGACCTTGCTTCTATGAACCAGGCTACACTCTGGTCTTTCTCCTGTGGCGTCCACATTTTTCGTCAAATCTTCGTCACCTGGAGAACAAAAAACTTTATGAGTTGTTTTGTCACAAGCTGAAAACCGTTTGTTATTATCTAGTATAGTTTTGCAGTTATTTAAGTCTAAAGTTGTAAAGATAATTTATGGACACCCTGTATAAGGACTTAAATTTTTAAATTCCGTATCAAAATGGTGTGTGTTTTAATGGCTTTGATGTTTGACACCGTTAAAATATTTGAGTCAATTTGGAAATGGGGGAAATTTAATTGCAATTTTATTAATACTGATAAAAGTAGGCATTTGATTGTAATTTTGAAGGAGGAGAGATTGGATTTTGTAGAAGGGGAGAGACTTGTAGAAATAATTCACATTCGGAAAATGGCTACATTTTGCGAAGAAGAGCAGATATTATTTTTTTCACACGTGAGGTCTACTGTTTACAGATTTATTAGTAACTACTATCATTTTGATATGAAAACTACTTTTTTGTAACATTTTATAATCTCGAGTATTATTAATGTTTGCATGTGTATTATTCTAATGGCTAATACTCACAAAACAACTGTATTTATAACAACAAGATTAGAACTAAAAAAATGAAACATTCTATTCTATTTTCAAACTATGATCTTCTTTGTTTTTATTTATATACGTTTTCTAGCTTAAGCATAGTTATACGCGTTCCTTCATGTAGCCATACCCTTTCTTTACAGTGTTTGGTAGTCATTTGCAGAGTTTAGTTGAATTTATAATCATAACAAAATAACAAAAATGTGTTCTAAATTTGCTAAGGTTTTGAGATACTAGAGTATTTTAAATGCTTTTATTTAGCTTGACTTGTGTAGTTTACAGAAATGAAATTTTGTAATCAATTTTTTCAATCACCTGCTGATGTCCTAGAATAGTGAAATTTTATACACCTGTGTGTTCTTGATGATACTATATTATTATGATTTTTAAAATGAAATGTTCCTATTTTTAATACCTTAACTTTAGGTTTTTTTTAGAAGGGATTTTATTAAATTCAGTTTTTATTAAAATTTTGAGATTTAAAAAATGATTGATCTTTAAACACGATTTGTAATCACATTATAATAAGTTATTCTCCAAATTTAAGTAGTTATAATAAGGTAGAGGGAAAGAGAGTGCCTTGCCTTCACTAAGAATAATATAGGATTTATCGTTTTAATTACCTTAAAACATGCATGATAATTGAAAAAAAATTGCATGAAATGACAATGCTTTATCTCATCTTTTTACTTGAGTTTATTTTACAGGCAATGCTGGTGAGGTTATTAATAACTCCACTCGATGGTCGTTAATTCTCAATAGCTCCTTTTCTGTCGATTCCTTTTTTGTTCTAAGACAGGAAGTTACTTGACTTTCATTCCCACAGTGGCATTCTTTAAACGAACAAATTCACGTTCCTATAATATTAGAAATTCTTAAAATATTCTTAGGTTGTATCTGCTTTTTTTAAATCTTTATTCACTTATGTTTGTATTTTTGAGTCTTGTATCGTTATTTTATCTTCCAGTAATTTGGTTATTATATTATTTTGCCCACAGTGCCCCAACGCAGGTACCACGAGTGCGTGAATAAGAATACACCGGGTAAAATAAGCTTAGTTCTCGCTTCCTGGTGGAAATATTGATGGTATTCGACGACGAACGTACCTTAGGACGACACCAGTGATAACTAGGCTACATTAGTTTCCGACGGTTAATAAGAGCGATCATTGAATTGCCTCGATGGCCAGGTAGAGGCGGAAAAAGAGTTCGAATTGGCTTACCAGTTAATATTTTACTATTTCACATTGCGCTCATTGATTGATCCAGAGCAGTGCTGGCTTCCAGTTCGTCAGTTCAAATTTCGTCACAACCGGGGTCTTTCTCCACGAAAAGGTGCTTTACAGTCAGGGGTGTGATAAAGTACAGAGTGCAACAAATGTCCTAATATTTTGTTGTATGTATAGTTTAAGTTTAAAATTGTAATACGTTTTCTAAAAGTAGTTTTTTATTTAATATCATTTTTCAATGAATAAAAGACAAAAGTCCTCTCATGGACGTCCCCATCTACAAACTCGAATATTCTCAAACAATAATTTTTTTTTTACTTTTTTTTTCTTCTATTATTAAATTCAGTAACTAATTTAAGTCTCTAGTTAAGGTCTAACTAACTTAATATTTTTAAATATATAATTTTACTTACGAATTAATTTACCAAAACAAAATTATATTTCCTCATGTACAAAAATATACTTAAAATATCACATGATAAACTCATGTCAAATCCATCATGAAAAGAAGTTTATAAAGAAGTCTAGATATTTGTTTCATAAGGAAAAATTTTCCATTACTATTAGAATTTATTGAATATATTTCGTTTATTTTATTTAGGCCAGTAAGTTCTCAGCATCCCTCCGATTTATCATAAATAGGATAGGGAAAAATCTAATTTATAATTAAAATATATTTTTAATACGTTTAAAATAATTACCAAAGCATTTGATAAAATAATTGTACCACTTTGCTTCGTGAAAACATAAAATTCAAAACAGTTTTGTCTCCTCAATAGTTGCAGCATCTCCACAGAGAGGACTGCAATTTAAGAACAAAACTTTAAAAAAATCATGATACAGTTAGATAAATTAAAGTTCTTTGGTAAATGTTTTTTGTAAGAAATTTGTGATTTTCTTTTGTATTTTACAAAATTGAGATTGAAATTATATTCTCAGAAAATTCGATGCAGTGAAATTTCCTATAGGGCTATTTTATGGTAAACCTCAATAACGTATAAAAAGCATTTTAATAGCTAAAATTTATTTTTTTGAAAAAATGGGAATATCAAAAAAATAAAAACAAATGATCAGATGTAATTCAAGAAGAGAAGAGAGTATAAAAAAACTTAGCTTACAGACTTACCAGAGTGTTATTAATAAATAAATACAAATTCATTCCTTAATCTGAAATATATAATTGATTATTTTATAAAATGATTTCTTTCATTTATTTGAAATTGGTACATAAATATTATTTAATAATGCACAGTCAGTGCCATAATTTAAAAAAGTCACTATTTATTGTAAAATGTTAGGTTTTCTTGCGCTGGTTTTAATAACAACTAATTGTCTGGAATTATAAAGAAATAAACCTGTTAAAGCGCCCCCAGCATAATTAGTATTGTGCTTTCCTTAAGAATGTGAAAGTTCATTTGACTCTCGTAATAAGACAGTTCAATTTTAAATAAAAAAAACAGTGACCATAATATAAGGTTATTTATTAAGCCTAAATGGAAACATCCACTTTTAGCAAAACAGTTTTTTTTAGATATTTTGTATATAAAGGGAAGTAGGCCCTATCTGTAAATTTATTAATTTGCGCAATCACGACAAAAATTTCTTCGAATGAAGATTCCTTATCATAGAAGCAACCGCGTAAGAAGTTTCCGCGACTCTGTTAGTAGATAATATTGCGTTTTAATGGATTCAGTGTTTTGGCGAGTCAATGGCAGATTTAGCACCGTTAAAACATTTGAACCGTTTGGTAATTGAGATAATTGTTATAATTTTGTTAATAATAATGATAAAAGAATAAATTTCATTATAATTTTGTTAATGCTTATAAGTAGACGTTGCCTTAATTTATTAATGCCTGATAAAAAACAAGAAGTTTTATTATGTACATTAAATAAAAGAGAGACAAGTTTATAGTTTCATATTTAAAAAGTTGCTTCTTCATGTTGAATTCCCTGCAATCTTTTTCTCTCTTTTCATGGCTGTTTTTCCAACGATGATGCCCAAACGGTTCCTGTTAGAAAAACTTGATTCTTCTTCCACTCGTCAAAATTTTCTTCTTCGTTGCAGTACATTTTAGAAACAGCCTGTCTAAATACTAATGGTTTTACAAAAACAGGAAGTAAAATTTGTGCATAATAAGGTGTTCAATCTTCCTTAAAGACGTTATATAATGTAGACAAAAGTTACCTCACACAAATTATAATGTCTGGTATCCTAGAGTAATACTGTCTTCGACTGAACTAGGATAAAAAAAAGCCAGCTAGAATTAAGATTTAAAAGAACAGATCTTACATAGATTGTTTTTTTGGGGAAGCTTGAGGTCTACTTTTTCACAGAACTACAAATTCATAAAAAAAAAAGAAAAATCATGCTATTGGATATATTGAGCATAATTATACAATTATTTTTTATATAATTTATATGCATAGATAGGCGTTTAATTGTTACAAAATGTTTTATTCGTTATCTGATGGAAGTAATTTTTCTGTAGTATTCAATTCATTATAAGATCAATATTTAGCTCACACATTTTTTCACTTTTTTGTTTTGAAAAACAGTTATGGCAAGAGAGAGGGTAGTCTACTGTTCAGAGAACCTGTTACCGAATTAATGTATAGATGAAATGGAATTTGTACTGAGTTGCTACTACTTAATATAAGTAACTTTAATATTTTGGCGGCATAATTCTAATTTTAATTCATTTTAATATTTTATCTTTCCTGATATCTTATTTTTCCAGTGGATTCGTTGAATACTCATTTCTTCAAAAAGCCGAAAAGACTGATCTGAAAACTCCGTGACTTTATTTTTACTACACTCATCGATATGTCAGGTATGATTTTATGCAAGAATGCTTGCTGATACTCTTACCTATATTATAGAAAAAATGTCCGATTTCTATTTTTTCTTGTGGTTGTGCCGTGCTAATTCATATACTCGTTCATATAATTGTTATATTTGGTTGTTGCTCCGTTTAAATGAAATAAACCAATCAATCATTTAAGCAATTAGGTATTTAAATTGAATGAAAGCAGATTTTAAAAACGTACTTTTGTTAGTGTGTTACGGATTATATATATTTTATTTTAATTATCATTTGCATTTTAGTTTTAATTTGTAATTCACATTTAAAAATGTTATGAATATCGATAATATCTTGTTACCTTTAAGTTCACTACGAGATGAAACCTCTAGTTTGGAATAAGAATGAGCTGAAATTAATTAATTAATTGATACGTACGCTACTGGCAAAAAGTATCGCAAAGCTCTTAAAATGCGAAATATTTTGAGTTAATTTGAATACCATGGTTCACAATCAGTTGTGGAGAATCGTGTTAACTCACATTTTACAGCGAAGATTTTGTCATGTGATCATTTAGGGATTAACCATAAATTGATGAAGACGGAAAGGGAATTTCGTAAACCCCCATTTCATTGAAAACTGATAATGATTTGAAACTTTCCTCAATGGCTTTGTATCCTATGCAAATTGCTCACATGCATTTTCGTAAAAAAAAACATGTATTATATGAGGGAAGATTTAAAGGCTCCTTTAAAAAAATCCAACATTTTTTCAGTATGTATTTTGCATATAACATGCAGAGTCTTCAACCAAATCATACGAAACTTATAGAAAAAAATGACAATTTAATAGAAAAGTATTGTATTAAAATTTGAAGTAAATAAACTGGAATATTTTAGGAAATATGAGTACTTGTAGTAAATTATTTTCAATTGTGCAAGTGCGTAACGTATCATAATTTTTCTTTCATAACGTGAAAGCTATATGTCTAAGGTACTTAATTAAAAATTGCAATTAAATACCATTATTATTTAGAAAGATATCGTCATTGCAGAGAGCAGAATTTATGTTTGTTCATTAAGAGAACCACAGTGATGAGGGTTTTTCACCACAAATCTCTTAAACTTGAATCTTCGCATAGTTTTATTAAATTTTATAAAGGTTGAATGTTCTGACTGAATACCTGTGCATAATTATACATAAAATACATAATTTAAATTGTTGTCAACTATTATACTCAAATTTCCTATGTAATGTATTTTCTATAAATTTTAATATAATTCTTTGCTTTTACATTGTCAGGCATTCTATAAGTTTCGTACGATTTGGTTGAAAACTATGCGTAATATAAACAAAGAACATGTTTAAAAATTTTGGATTTTTTAAAGAAACCTTTATATTTTCCCGAATATACATGCATTTTTTACGAAATTGAATGTAAGCAATGTGCATAACATGCAAAACCGTTGATGAAAGATTTATATCATTATAACCTTCTTATGAAACGGGATAAGACGCAATCCCTTTTCGTCTTTATCACTTTATGGTCGGTCCCATAAATGCCCTCGTGACAAAATCGTCACTGTAAAATGTGAATTTCCACGATTGTACGTCCCATGATTCTCCACAATTCATTGTGAACCATTGTGCTCAAAGTAACTCCAAATGTTTAGCATTTTACAAATCTTGCAATACTTTTGACGAGTAGTGTAATTGTACAAAAGTTCTAAAATGTGGAATTAAATAAATTCAATTATAGACATCAAGAATTTTTATATTCTAGGTTTATGTACGGACAGTTATTTTGTTTCCTTTCTTAGAAATACTTGCAGTAGTTGACAGAAGTTCTTTTTGCACTTTATTATCTAGGCGTCTTTACATCCCTTGTGCTTCAAAATCCACTTTAAAAGCAAATGAAAGACAGGACATTACCATTTACTCCGATACTAGAGTTTTTTTTTGTCACGATAAGAAAATTCGAAATTAAACGAATTGTGGCCCCATGAAGTATTAAGTATTCGACATTTTTATATTAAATGGATGGCAGCACATATCAAGCGTTGAGTAGATAATGTAACCTCTTTTTATCTTCCAAATCAGACTCGTAAAGCAGTTTTTTTTCAATGTGAAGAACAAAGAGGTAAATTTGATTAACTATTTACCAATTAATTCACTTGCATTTGGCAAATATATAAGTTAATATGATTGTAAGAATGTATTTCCTTTTTGAAATTTCACAATATTTTAGATTTTGCTAAGCTTTTTTGCATTAATAGGACTTTGTCTAATTGGGGACTCCAGGCTTAAGAGGACTAAAACATAAATTTTTGAGATAGGATTTTTCCAAAGTATTTTTACAGTTGATTTCAGAACATGTAATATTAGTCTACAAAACATTATTGAAAAAATGCGACTTGTTGATCAATGGATAAAAGGTGAGTAGAAAAAACCCTTTTTTCGAAATTCGAATAGGCCGGTGCAATGTGCTAAAGTTTTCTTTGAGTTCCAGTAGCTCACTCAGCTTTTATAAAATTTTATAATCACAGTTTTGTGATGTCGCAAATTGCCTAAGATTTTTTCATTGTTTAGCTGTTATTTTTCTGCAAAAAAGCATGTAAATAAAATCATGCATTTCGAATTCTTATTTAGTGATCTTCCATTACCCCTAATGGTAAATTAAGAAAAAACACCATACATTCTTACAAAAATTACAGTATTGACGACTGAAATGAAAAATTGAATAAAGAAAAGTTTCAATAGGGTGACTTATTCTTTCTTTTAACAGATGAAAAGTTGGGGCTTGTCATTGGAAAATTTAATGATGATCTTAATATAAATAAAAATCATTGCGGCTATATATGTGGGTATGTGGCTATGTATGTGGCTATGTTCCACATCTCCTCCTAAACCAATGGACTGTTTCGATCTAAATTTTGCACACTTATTATTCAAGACATGATGAAGACATTTATGACTTTTCAAAGTCCATAATTTAATTAAACATTCAGTTAATTAGAAATTAACCGAAACCGTTTTCCCGCCGTAACTTCGGAGCAAATTGTCCGACAAATTTTTATTAATTTTTTAAAGTTTAATCATTGTTAATTATGTTCAGACGATTTTGAAATAATGAAAATTTATAGCTACTCCGTTGCTAGGCATCGTTTAGACTTTGAACTAATTTACTTTTATTTCTGAAAATTTCGCTTATTTTTATAAATATATTTTATATAAGAAGAGAGTCAACCGTCAACTTTTGAAAGCCCCAAATCTTATTAAAATTTCAGTTAATCGAAAATTAAGCAAGATTCTGGCATTTTTCGTGATATTTTTCGAAAATATGTATTATGTCACAAAAACTATTTTTACACATAATAAAAGTTTTAAAAATTAGCTTTTCATGACACAACTTTCATTTCCGTTCGATTCGTTGCCCTCATTTTATTAATTTTTCAAAAATTAAATTGTGTATAAAATTTACAATTAATAACCCTTTTTTATTGGTGAAGAACAAGAATAGATGAGAACTATTGATAGATCACATTAGAAGAATTTTGGATGAAGACGAAATTTATTATTTTTTTATTCATATTTATTCTAACGCTTTTTCTCTATGAAAAATTTACTATGTAATTGTCCCAAAACATCCATTAAAATCTTTCTGATACTGCAAGATTTATGAACAAAATTTGAGATACTTATGCCACAAATACTAATAACTTATGGAGAAAATTAGATATCGGCGGTTTTTAAAAATCGTCTGGTTCAACTGATATTCTCATTTTAATCAAAAAAGATTTCAGACGACAAAAGAATTTTGGGTATTGTAATTTTCTATACAAAAGTAGTTTTTACATAAAAAATATTAGACATAAAAGTATTTTAACCCCGAGCAACGCCGGGCATAACAGCTAGTGCATATATAAATATGTAGATGCCCCCTTATACATTGTATAAGTTAAGATATTTTTGAAGAGGACATACTTCCAAATAGATTGAGCTTAAAAACAATCAATTAGAAAAATTAGAATAAATTTAAAAATAAAAAATTTTAAATAAACTTTAAACAAGAACAACAAAAGATTTATTTATAAACAATAAAATTTAGAGAATAAAATTTAGAAAATAAAATTTAAACAATGTTTAAGTAGAGCGCAGTTCAGCAGCTAAACAAAAAATAAAGACCAATAGAAATCAATATCATACAAAGAAAGGCAAAGAACAAAGATAAACTCAGAGGAAATCGAAAAAAAAGCATACAAAGAATCCATTCTAGTCCATTTTTTCAACGGCTAAGGACTCGAAATGAATTCAAAATAATAATTGGGGAATTTTTCTGTAAGAAGATTGCATTATACGCCAAACATAGCTTCTCTTATCCCGAAATTTCCCAAACAAAATTCAAAGGTGATGTGTACATCAAAAAGTATTTTTTCAAAAGAAAGAGGAAAAACAAAACACATACATCAAAACGCTAATAAGATTGATTAAAAATATCAGCCATCTGGCTTTTCTAAAGTTAGCCATCATAAATAAAAACTTACCCCATACCCATAGTAGAGAAAGATGTTCTCACGTAATCACGAACCCATGCTAACTTTCTTTTAAAAGGAGGTATTATCAAATATATTAAAGAAACACTAGTCCCATAGCGCCATCTATATTCGAAGAAACAAAACAGAAAGAATAAAAACAGGATTTTTTTTAGGGAAAGAAACTATTTAGACATATTAATAAAATCGACTGACTTCCAAATAGACTGACATATTTTCCTTGAATGTAACTTTTATAGATTACGAGAAACTAACGGATTGTTTCTGTTGGGAATTTTTGCACATCTGAAACGAATTTCGAATAAATTGTTTTTTTCGGATTCACCTACAGTTTATTCTTGATGCAAAAGTTATCTTTTTGCGCGATCGTGCTACTAACACTTAAAGTTTATATCAATTTTATACGTTAAATACAAATGTAACTCAAACAATCAAAATATGAGTAAATAAGTTTGAACAAAAGGGAAATACTGCGATAAATGAGATGGAAGCGTAAAAAAAATTGCATTCACTGCAGAAAATTGGAAGTCTTCGACCTAAATATTTTACATGCTTGTGCAAACTTCCATCATAATATGTAAGCGTTTATAAAATTTTTAGTAGGGTTATGCTTTATTCTACATTTGTTTCATTTTGTTGCATTTAAATTTGGATCTCTGATGGCACTTTTAATTTTGTATATTTTGTTGTATCTAGAATAGGATTTCCTTTTTTTTTTAATTTTTTTTTAACAAGCTATTTATGTTTTCACTGCTATAGACTTACTCCAGTATACATGATAGTTCTAGCATTTTAAGCAACAATTAGTCCATTTTTGGGATCTGGTCCCCTTTGGCCCGATTATGATGTTATTCCGTCTTGCAAAGATAACTGGTGGTGGAATATTCTCTACATCAACAATTTCCAGTCTTCGTTTTTTGATCAGGTAACTGTATTCAGATCCTGAAGAATTATGATTTTACATTTTTCTGAATTATGCCTTGTTGAAAAACTTATTAATTTAAGCACTTGTTGACTAGTGACATGTTCTATCGATTTCTCCTATTTGTTTTGTTTAAAATCTATTGTATTTCCTAT
>BGPR01040490.1:0-13935 GCA_013235015.1 Araneus ventricosus | reverse complement strand
CTCTTGCACGTATTTTGGTACAGTAGTCAGGAGTATTGTCGAGAGATGTGTGCTAAAAGAAATCATAACAAGGTTTTACTAAGAAGAATAACTGAATTAGATGTATTTTTCTTTAGTATGACCATTACATTTTTTTTTAGATTTAGTGTTTACTTATAAGTGTTACATTCAAGATGCATGAATTATTAATATTTGCACATTTCATGGTTAAGCATTTGTATTTTGATAGATTTCTTTTTGAATGAGTATTAATCCTTTCACCGTAATGGGCATTTACGTCCCCGAGATTAGACTTCCTTCCCTATTGGGTAAATAAAGTCAACTATTACATTTAACTATTTTTATTAGTTAAATTTTAATCATGCAAAAGTTGGATCGGAAGGTTTAAGGCATTTCTGTTTTTTGTGGTAATTATTTATTCTGTCAAATCCATATTTTTCATATCCATTTTCTCATTATTTTATGTAAAATAATGGATATTTGGATATTTGTATTCCCTTCGGTACTAGGCAGTATTAAAAATAATGCAGGAAATAATTGAAATATATGGCTTTCCTGCATGTGTTGGCGTTGTAACAGAATTTAAATTTTTGGAAAATGGAAGTTTGCCTTTCTTGCTGTATTTTGTAAAGCTGTCATAAATTAATGTAAAAAAAAACCCTAGCAAATCTGACCTACCGTTTGTGAATATTTGCATAATTTTTTTCCGAATTTTCAAAAAAATTTCTTTCGTTCAAAATTTTGTTGTTTCAAATAAACTAAATCTCCCATCATTTTCATAACTGGATCTTCGGGAAACCTACTGAACAATAAATTTAATAAAAACAGTTTTTAAAAACACTCTATTATTAGTGTACTAAAAAGTAGATTCTTTTATTTTAATTATTTTCTACTTTTCAGTCATAATTTTATTAATTTTAATTTATTATTTATTTTTATAAATATTACGGATTCTTGAAAACAGCGTTGTTCTCAAAATCAACAGCTGTGACGCCACGCTTATAGGATCAGAATTCCATCAAATTAATCTTAATTGGCAGTTAAATTCTAAAAATGTTAAACTAGTGTACTGTCATAGAGAATACACAAGTTTGAAAATTTCAGAACTCTAGCACATTAGAAAGGGAGTGGAAAATGGATAAGAAAATTGCATCTTTACAAATATGAAACAAGTCAAGTTAAATAAAAGTGTTTAACGAGAAATATGGTTGATCCCGTCACGAAGACACTCACGCTTAAAATATGATCATGCCATACATCGTAAATATTCGCTATGTGTCATTTATCTCCCTCACCATTAAGCAGCGAACCGCCTCTCTACCCATCAACGGATCCAACTAATTCAACACCTATTATTATACAACCAGGGGAAAAGAGAACCCGATTATTATAAGGAGACACCTGATCCTCGTACTTGCGCCCCCCGACACCTTCCATTGCGAGTGAATCTAATGTAGAAGTATTTTCTCAATTTCTCCGCATTTGAGAAAATAATCGGGTATTGTTACAAGATGAGGATTTTTTCAAGATTTTTAAATTAATTTCCTCTGAAATTAGGGGAAAAATAAGTAAGTTGATTATTTTGTTCCCGATACAGATTTTCTTGGACAAAGCTTTGAAAAGATATGTTATCATTAAAGTACGGGTTATCTTTGCTATTATTTGCTCCGCAAACTTTTCGGAGTACGGCGAAAAAAATGCGAAGAAACTAAAATTTTCCCCGTCGAAAATGGGATATCCGTGTAAGAACGATAACGAAGTTAATTACAAGTTTATCTTCTAGTTACTTGTATTTTTAAGCAAACGCCTTTCAGAAATAATCTCCCAAATTTTTTTAGAAATTTTCAAGATATTAAGAAATATCTTAAAATGGAGTGAAGTACGACGTTACACCATGAGTTATTTTACTATAATTAGCCCTTTCTTTTATTCAATTCCTACTATTAGTTCACACTCTCCATATATATATATATATCTTGTTCAAATTTTGCAATCGATTTTAAACTAACTTCCCGATGAGCTGGAGACTTGAAACTTTAAACATAGCTCAGAACTAGATGACAATGCAATATTAATTCGCTTTCTTGTCTGTATGTTTGTCCATTTGTCTGTCATTTCATATTTTGCGTGACGCATGCGCAGTACGTTTTTCATTATATCTCGAAAACTATTAACATTACAGACTTGGTTCTTGGGTATGTGGATGGCCCATGGGATTATCGAAGCACCCCCCATCTTTTAGCCATATCTTTGCGCATGCGCATTACGTTTTTATTATATCTCAAAAACTACCACTCAAGTTCAAATACATTTAATAATTTCTTACATAGTAGAAATTGACTTTAATTTTTTTTTATATTACTTGTTGTTGTCAAATTGGAGAAATTCCCCTAACGCGTTGGTGCGTATCAAGATATGGATATTGAGGTTCAAGATAGATATGGCGTTAAGATTTGAAACTGATTTTGGGATTTAAACAGGTGATTTTATTTTCTGAACTTTCTAAATATTATTGGAAGCGGGAGAAGGGGCTACGAGTCAGGACATTAAATCTAAAACCCGGACGTCTGGCCATTTTATCGTTGACATTAAAAGTAGCATGAGTCTGTATCCTCTTCAAATTGAATAAGATTAAATATAGCAATAATGAAATGGAACTGGAGTTATTCATTAAGGCAGAGTAGCTATTATCTATGCATAGTAAAATCTGGAAACGGAACTTCTTTGAAATCTATTTAAAAAAATGAATTAAAATAATCTTTTTTAAAAAATCATTAATATAAACTACTAGCTGTTAAGCCTGGCGTTGCTCGGGATTAAAATACTTTTATGTCTAATATTTTTAATGAAAATCTATTTTTGTATAGAAAATTATAATACGTAAATATTCCTTTACCGTCGGAAACTTTTTTACTTCAAATTTCGTTCATACATAGTGAAGTATAAGAAGAATTTTGACGATGTTTTGGGAAAGTTAATTAAATAGTTAAATTTTCATTAATATAAAGCGATAGAATAAACCAGATCAATAGTTCTTCCTGATAAAAAATAGTAATATAAATAATAGTATTCTTTCCTATAAATTAGGAATCGTCTGCTTTTAAACTTTTCTTTAGTATTCTTCCAGAATTGTGTTTATATGGTCTAGCAACAGCTACAAATTGTGAATTTTATACACAATTGAATTTTTTTAAATTATTGAAATGAGAGCAACAATTTGAACGGAAATGAAATTTGTATCACTGAAAAGTTATTTTTTAAAACTTCAATATAGTATAAAAATAATTATTGTAATATTATACTTTAGAAATATGTCACGGAAAAACGCAAAATCATGCTTAATTTTTAATTAACTAAAGATTTAATTAACTTTTAGGCCTTTTAATGTTGACAGTGATTTTTCACTTCTTGTGTAAAATTTTTACAGAAATAAAAAGAAATTTGTTCAAAGTCTCACCGTTGCCTAGCAATGAAGTATCAATAAAAATGCTTTATTTCAAAATCGTTTGCGAAAAATCAATTTCTTTAAAAACAATTTAAAAATTCATAAAACTTAAAGGAAACTTTGCACGGAAATAAAATTGGTATCATTGAAAAGGAAAAAAAATTAAAGTTTAAGATGGTATAAAAATATTGTTTGTCGGACTATTTGCTGTGAAGTTACGGCGGAAAAACGGTTTCGGTTAATTTCGAATTAACTGACTGTTTAATTAACTTTTGGACTTTGAAAAGTTCATTAGTGTCTTCCCCTTGTCTTAAATAATAAATGTTCAAGATTTGGTTGAAAACTGTCCATTGGTTTAGGATGAGATGTGGAACATAGCCACAATGGCTTTTATTTATATTAAGATTAATTTATAAGTAAAGAACGTATAAATTTGGATCATCTTATTCAAAATTGGGACCATACCAATTTTTCCCCTTTTTTGTCTATTCCGTACAGTGACTCTAAAATTAGGTCTATCTCGAACGGACCCCACAATTTCCGGTCAATTTAGATTCTGTTACTTAAGAGATGAAGCAAATGAAATTTAACCACGCTTTGTATAAATAAGAACGGTAAAGTTACACTTATAAAAACTTCAGAAACAAGAATTTAAAATTTGATTTATTATAAAAAAAAATGCATCATTCGTTGATACTACGGACTAAAATACATTCTTTTACATAAAAATGCATTTATTTATCACAACAAGCTATAAATTATATAATTATAGTTTAACTATTCAATTATATAACCAATTATATAAGTGACAGTTTTCAAACAAGTGACATAGATATACATATTCAATATGCAGATAGTCTTTACTAAATTTTTCACAATATGTTAAGTGTAAACATCAAACTAATTTTAAACAGAAAAAAAGCCTTATTTTTTTATTTTCAGACGATTGTTTTTTGAAAGGCAAAATAACTTTCTGCTTTCATACATTTATATTTTTACTTGTAGTATTCATGTGAATAAAAACATTTATATTGTTTCATAGATTTTTAAACTGTCGATTAGTCTATTATCGTATATTTTTGAAAATCATTTCGCATTTTTTGACTTTGACTCTACTTGAGAAATTATTCAATGATGCGAACATACAAACGATTAAAAAGAAAATAGAATAAATGAAAACTCAATCAAATAATCGAACGAAAAATTATTTA
Source organism: Araneus ventricosus (assembly GCA_013235015.1). Classification (NCBI taxonomy): domain Eukaryota; kingdom Metazoa; phylum Arthropoda; class Arachnida; order Araneae; family Araneidae; genus Araneus; species Araneus ventricosus. The sequence goes on along the minus strand of BGPR01040490.1, from coordinate 9,279 downwards.
TTAAAATTCTACTTAATGCAGTTCTTATGGTGTATGCAAACTTAATTCTGCGATTCAAATTTGCATCTTTACAAATTTTTACTTTTTCAATTAATTTTGACTAATTTAATAATGGGTTAATGAAATTATTTGCCTACGACATTTTCGAATTATCTCTTACCTACGAATTTTTTAGTAATGGAAGTTTAATTAAAAAAATAAAAAGTTTTTACAAGTTAATTCTATTAAAAACCTGTTCAAAATAAAATTACAATTTTTTTCTTCCATTCATAAAGATTTAGACAACTTCTGTTAAAAAATAAAAGAAAATCGTGCAGCTTAGGTTTAATTCAATTAAAGATGCGTTTTAGAATTCACATTACAATCATGTGCGTCGAAAATTGTTACATTTCCTAACCTCTTGCCACTAAATAATAATACAACAGCAAGGCGTGCCTCAAAGAGATACAAAAGACAAGAGTCGTAAAAAATAAAAGCAATTTTTCATTTAAGTTCTCTGAAGTAGTTTTATGTTTCAGAACGATACAAAAAGAATTAATATTTCAGACGATATTTTTTCACAATGTAGGTAAATAATTCTTTTCTTGTTGCTGTAAAAGGCAACAGAACTGTCCTAGGTGTTGTGGGTGGATACATCTTAACCTTTCAGCTGCAGTAGAAAAGTTGGGAGGTTATCACTTATATTACAGGTGTTTGCGTGTGACACTTGATACCCGTTCTATTCATCCACCCACGTTCGACACTGGATGGGCGCACGCGGCCCAGATGTGACCTTGTAACTTTAGACTGTAAGGCCTATTTGCTGAATGGTTACGGTTAATTGTTTTCACGGTAGAATTTTTTTCGTTTCTCTCTGTGCACTTCGACCTGGGACTATAAGTTGTTAAACTTCTGTATAAAAACTCAGCGTTGCGAATTATCGGGTTCTTTGTGGAGCTTACCTGGGTATTAAATCACGCTCCGCACTATAATTCTGTGAAATAAATTCGCCGGAGAAAGATTTTCTTTTCTTCGATGTATCCGCAATTATGACCACGCTAAGTGTTTTGGATTACCTTCTGAGGCCTCTTTCACATTCTCGCCAAAAAGGGAGAGGCAATGAATAAACCAGTGGGAGTGGCGTCCCCTAAACTTTCTCGTATACTGCTCAAAAATGTGTCATTTCCCCTCCCCTTGCGTGGATAAAAAAAATCGAACCTACTGTAATCCAGAATGCAACGAATATCAGAAGGTTTTTCATTGCAGATTATAGTGATTGTAAAATATTTAGGTGAAGAATCATATTAAAAGAGATGCCTATGTATTAAAACTTAGCAATATTTATTTTCCATCACACTCCAGCAAGATCCGCTATTATACGAGCGAGCGAAAACAAAACAGGAGATAATACATATCTATCACAAACTCCGTCTCAAGGACAAACTGACGCAATCCTCCCGCTTGGTACCAGAGACTGCAAGGACGCATGCGCATGGAGATAAGTTTTGAAACGAATGCTTAACAAGTATGCGATTAAACAGACCGACAGACAGTCAACCCGTTGACGGATTTGGCCCAAAATTTTATACGGACGTACATTCAGGTTGATAAAGCTGTGTACAAAATTTTATCCATCTAGGTATTCAGGTTTTTGAGTTAAATAGTGTTCGCATGACTTCGGACATACAGACAGACAGACCTCCCGTTGACGGATTTTGTCCAAAATTTGATAGAAACCTACAAATTATGTGTAAAAACTACATAAAAAATTTCATCCCCGTAGCTCTAATAGTTTTCGAGTTATCGTGTTCACAGACAGACATAATTCCACAATTGTGTTTTTCGGACTCAAGGAGGTCTAAAACGTGGAGATTCGTCAAAATCTCGAGTTCGAATTTTTTGACGATTACAATATTCTCTCTTTGTATACTTCGTATACTAGAAAGTAATAATCGTAAAAGTTTCAGTACTTTAATATTAAAACTCACTGTAATCGTGTTTCAAACGCTAATTTCTAAGCCGTTAGAGATACTTTTCAGCAACGGATTCCGAGACTACCACTTTTGGACGATTTTACACCGGAAAGGGGTGTCAGGCAATGAGTCATATGAGCGCATTTCCGGAGACATTTTTCCTAGATCACGCTCAGTAAAATGTAAACATCACCCTTCCATTCTTCCCTTTCCCCCTATTTTGATGAAAATAACTCCGCCCGGCGCATGCGCAAAACCGCGTAGGGTTTTCGAATCCGCTGCTAAACAATAGATGTTTAGTGTTGAGAAACACGATATCTAAGCATTAAATCAAAAAGAAAGTGGGAAGTATCAAGATTGCATTACCATTCAGTTATTTCTCTGTTCCAATTCGTGACATGTGAGCGATCGCATCTCGCTCTACGATGGAAATATAGCAAGTGGGGGAAGCTCAAGCTTTCCACACTCTCACCATCGGTCTTGATCCTTATAATTAGAAACATCCTTTTACACCCCCTTTTTGATTCATCGTGAATTTTTTTACTCATTCGGAGAGATGACATACGGCGCGGGATAATGTCACTTCTTCCTGTTTGTTTAGCGCCGTATTACCGTTTAGCACCTTTTAGACCGACTTCCTAATGTTGGTTACATGCGGAAGAAAGCGTGAAGCGTTTAGGAGGGGTTTTTTCCCCTTTCTTTTTAATTCAACAGATGTGTAGACGGTTTATCTCTCCGGACGGCATATAACCGACCTTTACTTCAATTCGGGCCAGAGAAAATATCCGAGTTCGCTGATTGGCTGCTTCCCTTAGCGTCTTCATGACGTCATGTTTATTTCGCCGAACTCGAAGCCTTGTAGGAAATAAGCAATACGCGAGCTTATAAATTTTAATTACTTTCTTTAGTTTGCATATTAAGAGACATTTTTTAGCCTCAAAAGTGCACTTTTTTTATTCATTATGTTGTACCCTTTTTAAAATACTTGACATAAAATATAACAATATTAATTTATGAGATTTACATAATTTTAAAACTTTTTTTAAGAAATTCTAATAAACAAAAATAAGACGTGTTTACGCATATTTCTAATACATTTCGAGAATAAATCAAATATTGGAATTATTGAAATAAATATTGCTGTGCTCTTATGATTTTCCTTCTTTCTTAATTATACATTTTAATTCATAAGTATTTTGCCTTCTAGAGAGCGTATGACTTGTAAATTTTGCAATTGGGTGGAAAGGCGTGACGTCAGTGAGCTAACCAATCAGAGCTCCGTTATTTTCTCTGGTCCGAATTGAAGTAAAGGTCGGTTATATGCCTCCGGACGTAAATATAAAATTCCTGACCGTGAAATAGTCTTTTAAGAAATTGAAGAGATTAAATTACTGTGAGTTCCACGTATGTGTAGACTATTTCTCTTGCCAGGTGTAGGTATAAAATTCTTGAAGGAGAAATCAGAGAGCTCCGTTATTTTCTCTGGTCCGAATTGAAGTAAAGGTCGGTTATATGCCTCCGGACGTAAATATAAAATTCCTGACCGTGAAATAGTCTTTTAAGAAATTGAAGAGATTAAATTACTGTGAGTTCCACGTATGTGTAGACTATTTCTCTTGCCAGGTGTAGGTATAAAATTCTTGAAGGAGAAATTGGGTTTCGAAATTGAAAAAAGATTAATTTTTTTAAAAAAAATTTAACAGGTATATAGATTATTTCTCTTGATGAGATGTAAGTATAAAATTCTTAGGAAAAAATACGACTTTTTAAAAATAAAAAAAAAGTATTTTTAGAAAGAATTTAGAAATTTTTAAAAAAATTTTACAAACGTGTGGACTGTTCCTCCTTTGTGAACGAAAGTATAAAATTCTAGAAGGAGAAATTGCCTTTTAAAAATGAAAAAAAAAAATTGCTTAGATATAGTCGAATTATTTACTTATATAGAGGGACGAGACTCAAGTTTGTGTGTAGTGCTGCTGAAGAATCCAGTCAATTTTAGGAACCATTTTTTATTAGGCTACATTCCACAGCACAGAACATTAAAGTTACAAGACACAAGACAAAACAGAGGACAATATCACGAGACAAGCACACAGACTAGAATGACAGAGAGGCATCATGGGAAAAAGCTGGCTCCAGTAGCGCCACCTACCATACAAAGGAGAAGGCAGTTGATTGTAACCGCTACACTTATTCTTTTTGATTTTAAAAGTTTATTAAAGTAAGTTTTAAGTAAAATTTATTAATCATCATCAGTTTGTAGGTATTGTACTGTATTGCAGGATGATCAACAGACTTTTTATTAAAAAAAACTTTCATTTTATCATAATTTTCACCAAAAAAACCATTCATTCGCTGGAACTATATACATCAGTCGTTACAATTGAGTCTCTCTCCAATACCAACCTTTTTCTTAAAAAAATTAGCATCATTTATCCTGCGTTGCTAAGCAACGCTTGTAAGACAAATATCGTTTTGCCACACTAAAAAGGTTTTAGAAAGAAAACTTTAGAAATAATTAAATATTTTTGTAACGAATATCACAGTATATTGATACTAAAATCAAAGCTAACCAATCAGATTTTTATGGTTTAATTTGGGATGTAAGAGAAGAATAAAGAGAAGAGAAAAGAATAAAGATCTAGAAAGTTCATGAAACCAGTAGAAATAGGTGGAAAGTTTGAGGTCCTTCTAGAAAATTCCCTTTGTCGCCAAGTTTGTCGCCAAGTCTAGCATCTCAGGGAAGCGACTTTATAGCTTTGTAACAATAGCGAGCATTAACTTGGGGAAACAAAATTCTGTAACTTTTTAATTCCTTTTGTTTTCTGTTTCTGCCATTATCAACTTTGATTTCGCGTACCCCTGGGGTTTACGAGTTATTTCTTTACGAGTTGTTCCTACAACTCCTATCTTACATTTTAAAAAAAAAACTTTTTTTCTCCCTCATAAGAGGAACGCAGAGAATGATACCTTTCCATTCTTTTGTCGCTGTCTTGGTAGGCATTCTTACGCTCATCATTAATCTTGCTTGTATCGTGTCGAGCTATAAATAAGATGTTCTGCTGTCCAACTTCCACTGCATTCAAACGAGAGTGACAATCGTTTCACACTTCATTTATCTCCGCACTTGTTGATATAGCCCATTCGAGTTCTTACTGGAATCTCCTTTTCTATTTTTCATTCTTGCATGTAGATTTTTTGTCCGTGTATTCCTACCGCAGAACTGCATCAGTTCTCCAACAGAATATTCTGTCTCCGCTCTTGTTAAAAATATTATGTTACGGGTATTTTTTTACATATTTATATTTGCGTTTCAGTATTTAATCATAATTTTGAGCTGTTAAGGCTTCGGATTTTGTAGGTTCGCAACTGTCAATACTTGCATCAGAGAAAGTAATTTAACTTCGCGAAATAATTGCAGACAAAACGAATGGCGTCTGAATTTTATTTAATAAACTTTTTTTACGCATATAAATTAAAATTTCTTAACACACCTCTAATGGACCGCACAGAATTTTGGGCCACGAAACCTTCGACATCCCTTATTTTAGCTCTTCTCTATTCTTAACAAAAAAAGAGAGAATTTCATAATAATGATGTAAAACTGTAGTAATGGTGAAATTTTATAAGACAGTCAAACATTTTTCAGAAAGTTGATGCATATATGTCAATCAGTCTTGGGTTTCCGCATGATGACCGTTATATAATTCAAAATTAATAATTTTTTATGTTAGTTCTAAATTCTGTTATATGTTATTTGTATTATTCTGAATCTTCCCCGTCACCTTACATGCATTTGACGCCATTTTTGAGAGGTGGAGTCGTCAAGAGTTAAATAGATAACTAAATGATGTTTGTAAGTAACGAAATTCAGAATATTTTTCTCCTTAGAACAGCTCAAAATATTATAGATATAATTTATTCCCATGAAATCTAGATTCACTATTTTTCTTTCCTTCTCTTGGAAAAATGAACTACAAATCTAACTAGTTTAGTGTTATTAACATCTCGTTTTTAAGCAACAGGAGGGCTAATTTGAAACGAACCTCGCAATTTTGAACCACGGTCAGATGACGAGGACGACACTTGAGCTGGCACACCCTCTCCAAACTTCCGCACCACACCAGCAGGGGGACGTTTGACCCCCTACGTATGATTTAACGTGCAACGGGTCCAATACACAACGGATCTTCAGTTGCATTGGGTTTCGAAACTGGAACCCTCCGGCTCCAAGGCCGACGCTTTACCACTAGGCCGGCGCTTTACCACTAGGGCGACGCTTTACCACTAGGGCGACGCTTTACCACTAGGCCGACGCGATCTCCTCAGATATGACTAAGTTATCTTCTGTTTAATTAAACAAATATAAAAACGTTTAACATCCCTTAGAGATGATATTTTTCTTTTCCTCCTATTTTAAATTGAATAATATTGAAAACTGTTAAAAAGTTGTTTATCAATGAATTAATTAAGAACACCGGGAACTAAATTAACTTTTATAATATGTTCAGAATTCTTCCGAAGCGATTCTTGTTTTAACCAAAATCTATATATAGCATCTACGAATAATTGAAATAAAGGTGCAAAAATTCTTTCCGTTGAGAAACGGAAAATTAATTCGAGAAAAGTTAGTAGCGGAAGAACAAACAAAAATGTTTTCTATTCTATTCCATTCATTTTCTTGTCGTGTGAACAAACAAAAAATGTTTTCTTCACACAACCTTATACCAAACGTCCTTGAACGAATCGACCTCCACCGGATCCGAGAAGACAAACAATCTCTCATTCGCGACCTCCTACTTTATTTAGAAATATCATTATTCCCCACGAACGTGCTGTTTCCCACAAAAAAAGAGAGTCGATTCCGAAACAATATCCCATTTCAAGAGCTGTCCTTCCAGCAGCATCAGCAATTGCTGAGCAAAACGAATGTGGCCCGTCACGGCAGAGACATATCTCACCTCAACCGGAAAAACATCGCCTCTCAAACTAGAGACGGCAACAAGTTTGCCCCTTTTTTTGCCGTCCCCTGTCACTTTTCCTCTTCTCTTCCATGTGTCAAAAGAAACAGCTGGTTGCCCTTCTCTCTGCCAGTGAGGTTGAATACTCGCTTTTATCTCCTGACGACAGGAATTCGTTTTTGATTTTTAGGGGCTGGGGGGACGCGTTTCATGCAGAGTTGGTGTGCGCTCGTGGACTGAGTGGTCCTGACATGAATATGTCTTGCCTTGAAGTAAAACATGGACGGCGCTGGAGAGTTTTATTAATTTTTTTCTCCTGTATTTTGTTCTTTGACAGGGTAGGTTAAGAGTTCAAATGCTCATGATTTCCTTTTTTATGTTTTTAATGTTTTATTAATGCTTCTTTGTCACTTTGCTTATACACATCACTTGCATGTCTGAACGTGGAATTTATTTATTTATTTAAATATAAGCATACTACGAGAAAGCTCCATTTATAGAGTGTTATAAACAACAAAGAACAAAATCCACAACGAATAAATAATAATAATAATAATAATAAAATGCGCTAGAAAATAAAAACTTGAACATAGAGAATACACAAAATCATAAAAAGTTTCCAAACGCATATATAGTTAAAAACGTAAACACATAATCGCAAAAACATTAAACCACACTAGGATTCTAAAAGTCGTATTTTTTAAAAAAAATTAAAAGACCATTTCCAAAAGGCAAGGGTTAAAAAGTCAAGGCACGCACGAATTATTAGGAAAGACGGTTGTAACTTTGTTTCTGAAACGGAGAATCTGATATGAATATTCCTTTATTATCGTATTAATTATTGATTTACAATGTAATATTTTCAATCCCAAATTAAATAAAATAAAATCATGTGCTCGAGTTAGATTAACTCCTTGACCTATGAATTTATTTAATCTTTTCATCAGATGGCAAGTTCCGCATTTATAGATATTTAGATCCTTGTTAGAATGTTGACCACGGTGGCCTAGGTCTCGAGGTTCGAAACCAGATTCCACTGAAGATCCGTCGTGTATTGGGCCTGCTGCACGTTAAATCATACGCAGGGGGGTCTAGCGTCCTCCCACAGGTGTAGTGCCCACAACCCACGTCCATCCACTCACCCATAGGGTTTAGAGCCCACATGGATGGGTGGGGGTGCCAGCTCAGGTGTCGTCCTCGTCATCTGACAGCGGTTCAAAATTGCTAGGTAAATAGTTACGAGGCACGTCTCGAAATAGCCCTCGTGTTGCTTCAAAACGGGACGTTAATATAACTAAACTAAACCTTGTAAGAATGTAAAGATCAGCTGTGATAGTTAAGTGTATCCAAATGAAATTTTTTTTCTAAATTAATTGTCTTGATTGCAGAATTAAATATCAAAAATTTGTAATTCCATCGAGGAGTAAGACATGTCATTGTTAACGAAGGGATTAAACAAATATGATCCATCATTCAATAATATGAGACTACTTAAAAGAACGACTTAAAAGGAAAAATGTATAATATTAATGATCAAATAATGGAAATTTAAATTGAAAGGAAAATAAATTAAAAGAAACATAAAAGTAAATAATGGTAATAATGAAAAATAATGAAAACAATATACGTTTTTGCGCGCAAACGCAGCAGCAAAAAATAAATGCTTCAACAAAAATTTTTTAAAAGAAAACACAACAAAAACTATAGAATAAAATACCAAAGATTCTCTAATACTTAAAACACTTTACAAAAGTTAGAAATTACTCAAAATGGAAAGGAACTAAAATGGCGCACTCATCGGAGACCACACGCCATTATTAGTTCAAAAAGGACAAAATTTTCTGCAGAGTGCGCCCATTTTAGTTCCTTTCCATTTTGAGTAATTTCTAACTTTCGTAAAGTGTTTTAAGTATTAGAGAATCTTTGGTATTTTATTCTATAGTTTTTGTTGTGTTTTCTTAAAAATTTTTTTTGTTGAAGCATTTACTTTTTGTTGCTGCGTTTTCGCGCAAAAACGTATATTGTTTTCATTATTTTTCATTATTACTATTGTTTACTTTTATGTTTCTTTTAATTTATTTTCCTTTTAATTTAAATTTCTATTATTTGTCTTTGTATTTTATTAGAAGTGGCAGCAAATGCGCCTTTCTATTTAATGCAAAATATGTTTTTATTTTATTTTAATTTCAATTAATTAATTTTCCTAAATTTTATGAATTGTAACTGTATTAATTATCAAATATATATAAAAAAATTACTTCCCATTCTTATGACTACGGTGAACCAGTTTGCAGTCTCAGCTTCCGGTAGAGGAAATAGGCGGGAAAATCAATAATGTGTATCTTTTGTTTTCAAAACTTTTTCAT
>BGPR01040489.1:0-13935 GCA_013235015.1 Araneus ventricosus | reverse complement strand
AGCAATCTGATATCTCTTACTTTCTTAATAGTTTCCGACAGGAATATTTTTTATGGTCTTTTAACTGCATATTTACATTTTGAAATTGAGTTTAAAGATACGATTTCATTGAAATCAGAAATAAAAAAAATTATGCGAACATTATAGAGAATCGCTGAAAAAGTTTTTGCGAATTTCATTCGTTTTCTTTTGAAGCACGTATTTTATCTGGTTTCGTCAGAGCACAGAACTGATTACATTTTTTTGATCTCGTGAATAGTAAATTCATCTCTTTAATTTCTTAATTCGTGCATTTTTGCAGAGTACTAGGAAATATGAGATTAATGAGAACAAATAAAATGAAGCTGAATATATCTTTGAATCGAATTATTCGAAACCGTAAACTTGATGATTTACGACATAATTAATTTAAGCTCCAAAAAGTTCTAATAAAAAATTTTTAATACTAAATATAAAAAGTTAGGTAAATAATAATGTTTATAAAATTTATAAAAAAAATAAATAATGTGGATATCGCATAAAAATAATCTACGTTGTCCATAGACAGCAAAAGGAAAAAAAAGGTTTATTAAAGAGTTCAGCTGAAAGAAATTTCTTAATTGAAATAAAAACATTTTTTTACATATGTACTTTAATATATATAATTACCAAGCAAATTTTTATGAATCTTAACTTACAGATTTTCATGAAAAGAAATTTAAAAATGTCAACTATTCAAATAGGTAATAGATATGTTAAAAAATCTTTAACAATAATAATCGAATATAATCTATCCGAGCAAAATATATTTTATTGGAAATTGTTATCTTCACATTTAACCATAGGTATAAGAGTATTTTCTTCAAAACCTTGTTAAATATTTATGGTATATCAAAAATGGCATTTTCTTGTAGCACAGTTTTAAGCAATTTTTTTGGTAATTTATCAGCAATCGTATAAATAACGTAGCACTGCCAAATGGGAAGATAAAGCTTTTGTTCAGCAAAATGGTATCTTAATTTTTTAAAAAGTGACAACAAAAGTATCTTTTTGATTTCTTCTTTAACTCTTAGCGTCATTGAAAATAAATGAAAACACAAGCTATTATTGCTCATTTGTTTATGAATTTATAATAATTTAAGGCATTTCATTAATTCGTGTAAGAAGAAATGGAGTCAAATAGCAGTTTCTTTAATACGTTGATTGCCGCGTTACCCATATTCGGGTGACGATGATATTCGGATATTCTATCTGATTAGATGACTCCTTCTCTGCCATCTCTTAACTATGGTAAAGAAGAGGACATCTAATTAGATAGTAGGTGTGAAACACAGGCGTGAGTCAAAATGCGCGATCGGCAGCCAACGTGTTAAAAAGCTGTTTTACGTAGGCATCAGATGTGAAGATTAGAAATACTACATTCCATAAAGTCTGAGATTAAAGAGAAATATTTCACAGCTACACGTCCTTAAAAATTTAACCCGCTTGGAGTCTGACAATCGTTTTATTTTCTTATCAGTCTACGGTTAATATGGTCACATGAAAACTGTTGTAAAGTTAATTAATTCACTAAAAGTCAATTAGGACAATTAATTGTTGAATTCTAAGTTGTAAAGTTTAAGTGAGTTACTGAATGTCAATTAGAATATTTAATTGTTAAATGCTAAAAAGGAGTGAAAGTTAAATTGTTTATCGTAAAGTTTGCCACTCGAGTGGAAAAATCTCAGGAACTTTTAACTCCTAATGTTAATGTAGTGGAAGGATATGCACAAAATAATGATTTTGAGAAAATGTTGAAAACAACTACTGAGACTTATGCTAAATCACTTGAGTTGGTAACTCAGCAATTGCAAGCTCTAACCTCGAGACTAGATATTTTACAAAATGGTACTGAGCAACAAAGAAATTTCAGACCACAGGTCATCATTTGTTCATATTGCTCTAGACCAGGTCACATTGCACCAAACTGCTATCAAAAATCTAGAGATAGACAGCGGCAAATTAATCAGAATATGAGGTCAGATTTTAACCTTAGAAGACAAAACCAGTACCATTATGGTCGACAAAATCAACCTATCAGACAAAACCAAGCAAGTGGTAGGCGTGTTAATAATGGGAGCCAAACAATTCAAAATGTGAGGCAAAATAATAACCCAAATGATAGAAGAATTGATACACAACAAAATGAAGGTAATGTTTCTTTAAACTAGTTGTGGGCGAAGCCAGAGTGGATCCTCTTAGCTTCACGGAAGCCCACACTGATCCTAAAACTTGTACTGAGTTTTCTTCCTGTAACTTACCAATAATTTCTGTTGATATTGATAAGATAAAATGCAATGCCTTGATTGACACTGGGGCAACCATGAACCTTTTATCTATAGATATGGTTCAGCTTCTTAAGCGTTATAAAATGTTACAAACACCACCTATTGAATTAAAAACTTTATCTGGGACAACTGTGACTTCAAATCAGGTTTTAGAATGTGAAATTGTACTAGGTAACAAAACATACAAAACTCAATTTGTGATTTCTAATTCATGTCTCTCCCCAGCATTTGAAGTTATTTTGGGTTTCAATTTCTTAAATTATTTCAATTTTGTGATAGACTGTGGTGAAAATACTATCAAAAATAATGATGTTTGTATAAAATGGAATTTTGAAAGGGCTTATCCCTATGGTTTTGAATATAACATTCAACATGAAATGAAGCCTGATAATTCATTAAATGAAAATTCAAATGTACTTAAAGTTCAAAATGTTAAAAGTAAACAAACTGGCAAACCTCCTTTAGGAAGAGTGTTTACAAAAACTTTAATACCTCCTGGTTCTCAGAAATATGTGGATATAAAAATTGATGATGTTAATAATAACTTTGTTATTGGAAATATAATTCTTCTTGAGAAAAATCCTAACTTGTCAACTAGTTCTATAATGATTGCTAGGGCTGTTTCAACTTTAAAGGAAAATAACATGTGTTTAGCATTAGTTCTAAATCTTGAGGATAAACCCTTAACATTAAATAAAGGTATGATTATTGTTCAGGCTTTGCCTATTCATGAAGTGTCAAATATTGAAAGTGTAAACACATTGTCTGATAGTAAAAATTCTAAGAAAATTGATTGGGATAAAACTTTAAATTTTGATCACCTATCAAAGGAACAAAAATCTAAAGTCATTAATTTGTTAAACAAATATGATTCAGTATTTGCTCAAGATATTTCTGAGCTAGGACAATGTGGAATTGTACAGCATGAGATACATTTAACCGATCCGGTTCCTACTCGTCAAAAACCATACCGTGTTCCCTATCAATTAAAAGCAGAAATGAAACGACAAATTAATACATTATTAGATGCAGGTATAATTCAGCCCTCCAAATCTGCTTATGCAGCACCAGTGCTTTTAGTTAAGAAAAGTGATGACTCTTACAGACTTGTTGCAGACTTACGTAAACTTAATAGTAAGACTATTCCAGATAATTTCCCCCTCCCTAATTTAAATGAGATGATAGATATGTTAACCGGGGCAAAATATTTTACAACAATGGATCTGACATCTGGATTTCACCAAATGTTACTTCACCCAAATTCAACTCATTTAACTGGTATCACTACAGAATTTGGTTTATTCGAGTATAAAAGATTACCTTTTGGGTTGAGGAATGCCAGTTCTAGCTTCCAAAGACTGATGAGTTTAGTATTAAATGGTTTAAGTGATCTACAAATTGGCTGCTACATTGACGACATTATTATTGCCTCGAATGATTTTGATCAGCATTTGGCTAGACTTGAATTAGTTTTCCAAAGATTAATCACTGCAAATTTAAAAATTAAACCCAGTAAATGTGCTTTTCTTCAATTTGAGATTTCATTTTTGGGTCATACAGTTAAGGAAGGAAAAGTACTACCTGATAGTAAAAATTTAAAATCTATAAAAGATTCTCTCCCACCTAATTCAAAGAAAAAAGTAAGGTCATTTTTGGGACTTACTGGATTTTACAGGAAGTTTATTCCTAATTATTCCAAAATTGCTTTGCCATTAACAAACTTAACTAAAGATAAAGTGCCATTTGTATGGGGTGAGGAAGAACAAAAGGCATTTGAGTTATTAAAAAATTATCTCATCACAGAACCATGTTTGCATCTCCCTGACTTCTCGAGACCTTTTTCTATTTTCACTGACGCAAGTAAATATTCCTTGGGATGTGTCTTAGTCCAGGAGGATGCATCTACTGGCTTTCATCATCCCATTGCTTTTGCTTCTCGTAAGCTTGGTCCCTCAGAGATTTCCTATGCCACCGTGGAGAAAGAATGCTTGGCCCTTGTTTTTGCAATAACACATTTTAAAAATTATTTATATGGAGCACATTTTAATGTATTTAGTGATCAGCAATGTCTTTCGAGAGTTAAAACTCTTAAAGATCCTACTTCGAGAATTGCTCGTTGGTTCTTGACACTACAGCAGTATGATTATACCATTATATATAAACCTGGTAGACTTAATTTTATGGCTGATTACCTTTCAAGAGCAACCTATCCTGCAGATAAGCAATCTGATAATACAAATTCAGAAGAAATTCACAATGTTAATGCCCAATTTAATGTGTTTAATTTTTCCTCTATTCATGAACTTATTGAAAAACAAAACAAAGACCCCTATTGTCAAAACATAAAATCCAAGCTGAATTCTAACTTTGTTTTTTCTCCTAAGTCTCCTCAGTTCTTCATAAAAGATGATTTGTTACTATGTAAAAATAATAATATGTCAGGTAGGCATAAATTAAATACTAAACTTGTCGTTCCACAGTCTTTAGTTCCCCAAATTTTGCATTTATGCCATGATATTGATGCGGTTGCACATCCTGGTTTATCTCGAACAATGAGAAGAATTCAAAAAAATTACTTTTGGAGAGGTCAATTTCGACAAGTAAAGAATTATATTGCTTCCTGTCATGAGTGTATTCAAAGGCGTGGATATGTTAAACATATTAAGGCCCCTATCCAGAGAATTCCAACTGCAGACTTCCCTTTTCAAAAATGTGCTTTTGATGCTGTAGGCCCTTTAGTTACTTCCAATCATGGTAACAAATGGATTATAGTCATCTCTGACTACTTCACACGTTATGCAGAAGCCTATCCGGTTAAAAACATTCAGAGCTCAACAGTGGCTCATGTTCTAATGGACTTTATTTCCAGGCATGGTTTAATGCAAGTTCTCTACTCAGATAGAGGTTCAAATTTTATTTCAGAGGCCATGAATGAAATTTATAAAAAATTAGGAATTCAAAAATTAACCACCTTAGCTTATTCCCCTCAAAGTAACGGTCTTGTTGAAAGGTTAAATAAAACCTTAATAGATTCTCTCAGCCATCTAGTTTCTGTGACACAGGAAGATTGGTGCGAACATGTTCCTTTAGCACTCATGGCTTACCGAAATGCATTCCATAGATCAATCAAAGAGACTCCCGCTTTCCTGAATCACGGGAGAGATATTGTTATGCCTTATGACTTAATATTTTCAGAAAAAGAAAGATCCTACAGCGACACCCCGAGTTATGCTCATCAGCTGGTAAATAGACTTCAAACTAGCTTTGCGATAGTAAAGGAAAATTTGGAAAAAGCAGCAGATGATATTGAAAAGTTAAATAATTCAAAACCTAAGTGTAAACAAATTTTGGTAGGAGATTTGGTTTATTTGCACACACCAAAAATTAAAATCCATACATCAAAGAAATTTGCAAAATTAAATGAAGGTCCATTTAGGGTGGTAAGACAATTTTCTCCTGTTAATTTTCAGATACAACATGTTAATAATCCCACAAATAAACAAAATGTTCATGTCAATAGGTTAATTAAAGTTGAAAAGAGAGAAATTTTTCCTACAATTCAATCTGAGAGTTCACTTGCTGATGAGGGTAATGAGGTTTTGAATATTAATGATGATAAGGAAAATGGTAATAATGTTGCTGTTTCAAATGAGGAAGATATTTTAAAATTATATCCCTGTTATACTTTGCCATATAAAGATTGGATGGATGATCATCAAAATATGCTTTCTAACACTGTTCAAAGTGATCAATTGTCAATTCAGAATGTTCTGCTTTCAGCAAATCCCCCAGAGAATTTTGAACGTGAGGAAACAAATACTCCTATTTGTAATCTGACTCAAAATCAGCCTCATGATCATACAAGTGTTATGCAACCTTTAACAAACTTGCCCTTGAGTCCAGTTATTGATGAAGGTATTACTCCTGTTATTATTAAAAATCCCACTGTTAGTAAACAAGTGCCTATAACAAGGACCTATGGCTTAAGACCTAGAAATGCTCTTGGCTTTGTAAAGTACAATTAATACAGAATATGTTCTTGTTGTGTTTACTTACATTTTAGATTTAATAATTATATTGATCACTATCAGTTAATTCTGATAAATAATGATTTGAGGAAATGATACTAAAAGTTTTATTGTTATCTTATCATTATCTTATTTTAATTTTGATATGGGAAACTTATGTAATTTAGTGAATTAAGTACATGTGATTGGTGTCCTTATTTTCTTATGTTTTTCTTATATGGTATTAATGTGTGTCCTTCTGATTAGTTAGTATTGGGGACAGTTGTGTTATACTGTGTTAAGTTAGTATTCTGGCTAGTGTTAATAAAAAAAAAATCTGTTTACACAGATTTTCATTCAATTCAAATTTTATGTTATTGGCAGATGTCTTCTGCTGAAAGTAATTCAGTATCTTCTTGTATTTATTATTTTAGTCTTTTGTCATTGATCTGATTCTTACATACTCTTATATACTTCATTGCGTAGAATTAGTTTAACCTTTATTGTATTCTACAAAATTTTTACTTATATTCCAATTTATCACTTCTTTGTGCCCTGGTGCATTTTGAGAATTGGCAGATAAACTCACTCCATTGTAATTATGGAAAATTTTTGCCTATTTTTATATTACGGGTGTTCTACTTTATTATATGTCTTTAGTTATTGTTATATATATGTGTATTGCATGAAATATAGGGAAGGAGTCATTTAGTTATCTCTAATTGCTTTCGCATATGCTCGATATTATTTTTATTGGAGGATGAAGAATGTGTTTTATGCCTAGTTGTATGTTATTTTAAGTTAAAATTATTTGCACCTCTATGTTGTTCTGAGTAGTTAACTTAATCTGTTTTCCATACTCTTACTCATAAATTTCTACCCCTTTATAGAGCAATAGATAAAGGTTGTTTTAATCAAAATAGGTAATAGTCTTGAGTTGAGGATGTGTTGTTAGGCGCCTGGCACACTTTCTCTTATAACTCTCTGTTCCTTTTAACTTGTGTGAGGGTGTAGGACAACTGCGGGTCGGATGTCTCTGCTCCTTGTGCAGGTTAATCTTCTCTTCATTCTTATTCAATGTTCCAACTAAATTTTCTTCCTCGAAATTCTAATACTCCTTATTAATTTTCCATACCTTTGCACACTTATTAAATGTCAAAATTTTCTTTTACTCAGATCTTCTTAAAAATTTTCTTTCTGTAACTTTGCTTATTGAAAGGAAAATCTTAATTACTGTCCAAGAGATTAGATGCTAAATGTTGTTAGTATTACTGCAGAACTTATTGTCAGAAGACAATTACACAGGACAGTTAAGCTTAAAAGGGATTAACATTATATTATGCCAATTGCTGAGATTAATTCTTTTACATTGTGTACCACAAAAGATTGAGCATGCATGGCATATTGGGGTAAGCAATATACGTATGTATATATTATTTGATTAAATATTATGTTATGAAGTAATTAAGACATTTAGATTATATATGGATTGGTGAATACGAGTCCAATAAGATATACATGTAATGGCTTCTGAAACTCATTTAAGTTATTTCTGTATTGAGTTAGTATAGTAATGGTAGTTATATTATGGATTAATGACGATTAATTGGTAATATAATGAGTTATGAGTGATTTTTGCTTATTGTGTTATAAGTAAGTGAAGCTGTGTTAATTGAAGTATTTATATTATGGGTTAATGAAAGGATTAGTTAGTTTTTATCATATTCCGTTGAAATGTGTATCTTCTTACAGTTTCTGGAAAGGAATTTTTTTTTACTTCTTAGTCAAATGTAACTCATGGTAGATTACATGTTGGTTTATTTTCTGTTTTGAAACTTAAATGTTGTGGGGAGTTTATTGCTTCATAAGTAAATGACTTAACATTTTTTTGAGTATGTTGTTGATTCACAGATAGGTGTGTTGGATAGAGAAGATTGTCTGACACATAGGTAAGGTTATTTTATTTCCACGTCTCATGTGATTTTGAGGTAATTGGATGTTATGGTTTACCTTATTGAATCATTATTTAAAATTTTTTTTTCTCTCTTATTACTTGTGTTTTTTTTAGTTGCTCTATGTTTTAATATAGAGAAAATGTTTCTTTTCTTGAAATTGGATCAGTGTGAGTTTTCTCTGGATGCTAGTGGTTTCCTATTCACCGTGGTTTGAGTTTATTGGTCCATGTGTTCATATACATGAATATTGGATAATTAACATATTTTATTTTTATCACGTAAACTTTAATATATGGGATGAGGGTTTTTATTATTTTATTATATTTTATTAGGGATGTCAATTTTGAATTTTCGAACGTACAGGATCATATGAGTCCTGCAGAAAACTCTGCGGGGTTTTTGCCATGTCTGCATTTTAGCTAGTTCAGACATTTTTCAGCCTTTTCATGATATTGCAATTTTATCGTCTTTTGTATACTCCTTGTACTTATATATATTTTCTTTTCAGTGGGTTATTCCCCTGTTGTTAATGTAACGTGTCTTAATGAAAACGTATTGCTATTTACTATGTGGATTATTGTTATTGTGCTCGTGATGTGAGTTATTGTGCTCGTGAATTTTCAAATTCTGTTGTTATTGTGCTGGCTACATCAGACATTTTTTTGCGAGAAAAATTTTTATTGCATAAAAATTTTTCTTCCCGGGGACGTAGGATATTTGTTGTAAAGTTAATTAATTCACTAAAAGTCAATTAGGACAATTAATTGTTGAATTCTAAATTGTAAAGTTTAAGTGAGTTACTGAATGTCAATTAGAATATTTAATTGTTAAATGCTAAAAAGGAGTGAAATTTAAATTGTTTATCGTAAAGTTTGATTAAATTATGTAAAGCTTAATTGAAATATTTTTATTTTTAAAATTCAAATTGACTGTTGGAATTCTAGAAGTCTGATTGCAGCCATGTTGTTATATAAATTAATTATTTCTCTTATATATTTTTTTATCTTTATTATTATATATTACTGGAAGCAATCTTCTGCGAAAGCTATGGGCGAATTACATCGGTTGTCTTGAGCCTGTAAGAGCGGGAAAATCGTTATGCATCTCTCTGAATTTGATTCTTTACCTAGGTTTCAATCACTATAATGAAAAACTTATTTCTGATAGTCATTGGATTCTACGGGTAACAGTAGGTTCAATTTTTTTTTAGCCACGCGGGGTAAGGGGAAACAGCACACGGGAGGCTATACAAGAAAGTTTAAGGGAGAACATTCCAGCACCAGTTTACTTTCTCGTATATGAAGTATACAAAGAGAATATTGTAATCGATCAAAATTCGAACTCGAGATTTTGACGATCTCATTACAGACTACACTATGTAAATTCAAAAAGTATCCAGTTGCTGCAGATTTTCACGCGCAATTTCACCGGAATGGTTGTGACTGCGTTTAAACTTCGGACGTAAAGAATAGATGCTAACTCACATTTTACATTGAAGATTCGGTCCTGAGGGGCAATTGGGGACCGTCTACAAACTGATGAAAACAAAGTGTTTGGCCCACCGCTTCACAGAATACTGACAACAATATGAAATTTTCAGAAATGGTAATGTTTAATGTACTGCATAATATTTACAGGAATTTTCAATGAAACTCAGAATAAATATTTGGAAAGATAAAAGGTTTTCTTAAAATCAAATTTTTCCACACCTGTTTTTGCCTAGCATACAATGTTCTGTTATAATGGCATCAGAATTTTACAAGAAAAGATGACATTATGTTAGAGAAGCATTTTGTAAAAATTTGGAAAAAAGTGTTGAATATTAAAGGCACGATATGAGCATTTTTTGTTAAATATTAATGTTTTACTGCGCATACTTGAAAACATGTATCAAACACTGCACTACAACTTTAAGCCAGATATATAGGAAAACTTATATAAAAAAAATTCGGTTCAATATCATTAGTATCAGAAAGATATCGGCATTACAAGCTTAGTGGAATTTTAGCCCCCCTGTCGAAGAGACGCTAAGAGATGAGGGATTATTTTAAATTGATATTTTTTTTTTTTAATATCTTTACATAGTTATATTGGGAAATGTATAATTAGTTTAGGTACATATCCATGAACACTTATCAATTACGTGCATAACTCAAATTCCAGCTAATTAGGCACTATAAATAACAAAAAAATTTTATTACTTTAAATTATATTATTTACATGATTATTAACGGGACTACAATTTACGGCCAAACAGTATTTTCAAATATATTTATTTTTTTATGGCACGATTTTTCATCTAATTAATTTCTTTTTCTTAAAATACTTTAATAATTCTACAAAATATATTTTTTATTCTTTGCCGAATATGTGTTCATGGAGTATTGGCAAATTCTAACCACTATACAATTCAATATAACTATCTAAAGATACAAGTTAAAAATATAATTTGTGTACAACCCCTCATCTTTTAAGCTTTCTCTTCGACAGAGCTTCTGCTCGTTGTAATGCCGATATCTTTCTGAATACTAATGATATTGAACTAATTTTTTTTTATATAAGTTTTCCTATATCTACAAAATTTAGCAGCCCGTCCCCTTTATGCGCAATCATATTTACTAAGAAACATAATACTTCCCTTTAATATTCAGCAATTCTTTCCAATTTTTTATAGAGTAGCTATATATATTGTTATCTTTTCTTAAGAAGTTTCTTATATTATAACAGAAAACTCTGCATGTTATAAGCAAAAACAAGGAAAATTTGAGATTTTTTAAGAAAACCTTTATATCTTCCCAAATATTTATTCTGAGTTTACGAAGTGCATATTATGCACATTAAACATTAATTTCTGAAAATTTCATATTGTTATCATTCTGTGAAGCGGTGTGGGCCAAACACTTTTGTTTCATCAGTTTGGGCAGTCCCTAATTGCCCTCCAGGACGAATCTTCAATAAATGTGATTGTGTCTATTCTTTACATGTCGAAAGTTTAAACGCAGTCAGTTAAACCATTCGGTAATTCTAAATGTGAAAATCTGCAATTAATCGAATACTTTGGACATATAGTGTATATGAGGTCCTGAAAAAACGCAATTTTTGGAATTATGTCTGTGTGACCACATTGCTGAAACACTATTATAGTAGAGCTACGGGGATGAAATTTGGTATGTGATCACACATAATTTGGCAAGCTTCTCAAATTTTGAACAAATCCGTCACGGAAGTCAATACAATCGCGTTCATGTGAACACGATAATCAAAAGTTCAAAATAGCTAGATATAGGAATTATTTCCTGATTTTATCAGGAATATGCTTGATTGCGTATAAATTTTGACCTCCGTCAGCTGGTTGGCTATCAATATGTCACATACTTTGTCATAATAGCTTTTCTTTAAAATTCTTTTTTTTGTTGTCTGGGAATTTGGTATGTAGCCTTTCTTGCTTACAATTAGATTTGTGTCCCTTTGCCTCAATCGGTTTAAAAAAATGTCGTTTAATTTGCAGAATTTCGTTTTCTTTTATCTTACCCTCTTCTTAATCGCGCCTTCTCACTTTCGTTGGACGACCTTCGGAAATCATGGTATGGCATTCGCTTATTTTTATTTCTCCCACTGGGTTAGGGGTTCTTGTTGCGTTTCACTGCTTTGAAAACATTTTTTCTCTGTGATGGGGTATGAAAGTTCAGAGGCCACTCCACGCTGGTTTCAAAGGGCGACATATAGGGGACTCTGCCGGGAATTTAAGTAGAATAAATGGATACACCAGATTAAATGTATGACTCAGGTTTTTTTTAATGGAAAACAGCAGTTACAAGGTCATTCGCAGCATGACTAAGTGACCATTTATTTTTCCACTCAAACCGGTATTTTAAAATGTTTGGTATTACTTTTTGACACAATGGAAAGAACAGAATAAACACGTGAAAATAAGTAATTAATGGGGATCTTGCATTTTGTTGTAAATTAATTAAATCACTAAGTCAATTAGGACAATTAATTGTAGGAATTCTAAAGTTGAAAGTTTAGAGCTGAGGTTACTGAATATCAATTAGAATATTTGAATTAAATGCTAAGGTCTTTGAAAGGATTAAAATCGTTTTATCGTAAAGTTTGATTAAATTATTAAAACTTAGTAAAATATTTTTTATTTTTTAAAATTCAAATTAGTGTTAGATTCTAGAAGTCTGATATGCAATATGTTGTTATATAAAATTAATTATTCTCTTATATATATTTTTTTTATTAATTCTCCTTCTATAATTTTGTTTTCATTTTAGATGGCAAAATCAATTATCTTATTCTTTTGTATTCAAAAAAAAAAAAAAAAAATATTAATTAGAAAAATTTTTATTTCGGTTTAAGTAAAAGTTCAGCAAAGACTTCAAAACAGAGTGCAATGAACCTTTAGCCTTGAATATTCCCGCCTTTTCAAGCCCTAGCTCGCCTCCCACCTTACACCCCAAAGCTTGGGAAAAACACATGGCCCCAGATATTTTCCTCTCTTTACTTTAAAAAAAACAGTTGTGGGGTGTCCTTTTTTAGAAATTGTCGGTAAATTCTGATTCACACGCATTTTTGCAGCTATTATCAGTAGTTAAAAAAAAAAAAAAAAACCTTAGCCCTTTTGGGCGCAGTTTAATTCTGGGACCTCAGGCAAGCAGCTGAGCATTCCGTGCCTTTGAGGTAAAAAACACCACTTTGAGAAAAATTCATTTTGGAATTTCTTTTCGGCTCTATTCTGACAGAAATATGGACGTTTCTACCACAAGTGATTCAGTACTCCCCTTCACAGAATTTATGGCGAGGGAGCGCATCTACTCCTTCGACCCTTGACCCTGTGCATTTCCAGACGGGAGTTCTGTTCAAATTTCTTATCAACCCACTTCTTAATTTTTCGTTAAGTGAAAGTCAGAATCTTGTACGTGTGGTTTTGGGGGGGCGGTATTAATCTAGGGGTTGCTTGATTGGCGAAAACTTTTGACCAATGAGGTCTTAATAAGTTGTATAAAAGCCATCGCCAATAAAAGTACAAAAGGGTGTTTGGGGTTCTTTGGGAGCACAGGGGCAGAGACAGAGAGAGATGACTGAGGTAGGCGTGAAGATAGAGACAGACGAGAACTCCAATTTTGACTAAGAGGTCCGAATTCAAAAAGGAGGCACATATATTGAGAGGAAGATAAGAGCTCTTAGTAAAGGAGATGAGTAACACAAAAAAATTTGCAATCCCGTCCTTTATGGGATTTATTTCGATTGTCAGAAGCAAAATGCTAAGAGGAATTCGTTTGGTGCCGATTGGCGAGGAGGGCGAAAACAGCAGCGTGTAATAGAGAATAAGGGTTTTTTTTCCCTTGCGATCAGAGGTTCAGCGTGCGAATATGTCCAATATCATCGAACCTCATTTTGCCGAACGTTTATTAAATGTTATAGTAAAAAAATCGTCCTGCCTGCAGTTTAGTTAAGCCATCCCTTACGGGCATTTCCAGTATCGGAGACGCCATTAAAATGCCTAAGAGCACAGAAGAACTCCCTGAAAAGAAGTAAACATCGTGGATCAGACCTTGCCATTAGCGGTTAACAGTAAAATCAAAACTAAATTTCAGCGATGAGCTCCGGGAAAAGGCTACGACCAAAACCGGCATAATATGAAAGGTGTTAAGATCTAAA
>BGPR01040488.1:0-13935 GCA_013235015.1 Araneus ventricosus | reverse complement strand
TGTTGAAAAACACATTTTTCTTGCAACGCTAAGCATTTTTATTCAACGTCGTTTCGTGCATCCGCTTATGTCAGTATACAGCATTAGACTTGTTACATTATTTAAAATTTTTACAGGTGGCGCTACAGGACGAACTTGTTAGCTATTACGTAACATTCCGCCTGGCGTTGAAATACACAATATTTCAAAATATACTTAAATATACAATTAGTTAAAACTCAAATAAATGAAAACTAATCAAATGTATTATTTACAAATGAACACTATACCCTGCAAAACTATATACAAATTCCATACTAACTAATAAGTAAATACAATATCTATGTACAGCTATATTACATTACAATTTAGTTTTCATAATTATCTTTTACTGGTAAGAGACATATTTTAGAAATAGAACGTGTGAAAACACCGTGGCATTTTTCAATTTAACCACTCTTACCTTACCATCATTTCCATAGATTAGCTATAAAATTCTTGCCATTGCCTACTTTCAGGGAGGCAGATCATTTTTTTAATAACACTAAACATCCTACTCTAACATTATCCTTTTTAAACTGCCACTTATTTCGTTGTTGTAAATGATATAGATAGACAGTTTTCCAACGCTTCCAAACGGTTTGGACACATTTGGTAATATATTGCCATCTAGATAACCTATTATCTGAAATATCTACAATTTCTGGCTCAGGTATTGCACTGCCAGAGCGTCCAATTATGAAGTGTCCAGGAGTTAAAACTTCATATTCATTAATATTATCTCACAACGGAATTAATTTACGTGAATTAAGTATACCTTCAATTTGAATAATTATTGTTTCAAATTCCTCGATAGTTATTTTACTATTAACTAGAGTAATGTGAAGATGATGTTTAAATGATTTCACTTCTGCCTCCCACAATCCCCCGAAATTAGGAGAGCGAGGAAGGATAAATTTCCACTGGATTGTTTATGAGGAGAAATAATTTGCTAAAGTCTCGTTAGTCTCACAAATTAATTTTTTCAAGCGATTTAATTCTGAAGCTGCGCCTTTGAAATTCGATGCGTTATCTGACATTAGTGTTGCAAAGCGGCCTCTGTGGGCGCAAAGTCTCTTCAATGCTGCGATAAAAGCTTCAGTTGTCAAATCTGTTACCGTCTCTAAATGAATAGCTTTATTAGCCAAACATACAAAAATCGCTACGTAAACCTTTGAATATATTCCTTTCTTTGGTTTTTAAATTTTATCTCAAAAAGGCCACAAAAATCTACACCAGAATTTAAAAATCATGCACTTAGGGTTACTCACTCTGAAGGTAAATTTTCCATTAACTGATCTATCACCTTAGGCCTTTCCCTATAACATCCAATAGAATCATGAACAATTTTTCGTGTAATACCTTTGCCGTTAATGGGCCAATATCGTACTCTAATTTGATGTACTGAGCCTTGAGCACCAATATGCAGTTACAATATACAATATGAATGTTTTATGTAAATGTTCAAATAGTAACTTAGTAAATTTATGTTTACTGGGCAAAATTATTTCATGCTTAGATTCAAATGGTAAGTCAGAGTTATTAAAGTCAACCTCAAAAAAATGCATAAAAAGATGCATCCGAAAGAAAATGTATAACTCTGAGTAATACATTTTCATCTATGAATGGATCTAAAGCCTTTAATTTACCTGTTTTTGAAACATCTTTACCCTTTTTAATGCATAATATTCTGCTTTAAACTCACTCAACTGTGCCACTCGAGCTAAAAATTCAGTACTCCTTTATAGTTCCTCTGTAGTTCAATATTTACTCACCTTATTACGACACTCTTGGGCTTTAGTATTATTGATAAATCTAAAAATAAAACTAAAAATTCTAATTCATTTTATGAAACTATTTGTTCGATTAAAAAGTTCATCATAAAATTCTGAATTACAGTCATTAACTGTTAGAGTCACAGCACATTTTAGTTCGTCGACATAAGCAGGGTCTGGAATAAATTGATTATCCTATAGTTCATCAGTTTGTAGATCTGGATCAGAAAACCACACATTATTATTTAAGAGTTCATCTGCATTGTACAATCTAGAAATTAAGTCTGCAGGATTCTTTTTAGACTATATATGTTTCCAGTGGCAATCTTCAATAAGAGTTTGGATCACAGCAACCCTGTTCCTGGCAAATGTTTTTAACTTATGGAGTTCAGTCTTTATCCACGCCAGAACAATCGTAGAATCCGTCCATAACGAAATCTCATCAGTGGGTAATTGTAGAATACGAAACTTTTTAACTAATCTCGGTAACAGTAACGCGGCAGACAATTCCAACCCGGGTACGGTAAATTGTTTCAACGGAGCCACTATAGACTTGCTGCGGAATAGACTAGTTTTAAACTGTCCGGATTCTGTAACGCACTTCAAGTAGAGAACAGCAGAGAAAGCACGTTCTGATGCGTCGGAAAATCTATGTATCTCAATACGCACTGTCCAAGGAAATAAAATATATGCATGAATTTTGAAGTTATTTACTTCTGGTCATTTTAGATAGAATTTTTTTTCCATTCTTTTATTGAATCAGGGTGTAACTGTTCACTCCAGTCTAATTTTATTCTGCAAAGGCCTTAAATAAATATCTTAGCATTGGTAATAATTGATTCAATAAGTTCTATCAGGCTTGTCTTATCCTGCACATATCACTTGGACGTCACTAAACACATCCTAAAGAAATGTCTTTACAGAAATTACTTATTAGGCTGAAAAAAATCCGGCATGCTTAAAATTGCTAACATCACATCTCTTTTTTATAATGTTGTCACTCTGAATTATGAAATTATTGTGTTTTCATCGGAAATTCACAACCGAAAAAAACATTATAGAATAACAGAACTGGAATTATGTGGAATAATGGTTATAATATTCCATATTTAAAATTGAGAAAAAAGGTGAGTTAATAACAAATTTTATAGTCACAATCTTTAAAAGCACTCTTTTAATTTGCACTAAAAATAGAATTTTTTTATTCTGATTACTTTCCTTTTTTACGCCTTTAATTTATGTTTTATTATCATAAATAATGTGGTAATTTGAAAGCAATATTTCTTAATTCAATAACAGGTGCCGCAAGCGTATAAAATTTATTTAAATTAATAGTTTAACTGTCAATATCCTTCTGAAAATAGGAATATCGTGCTTTGTCATCGGATATGTACAAATGTGCAACAATTCAAAGCAATAGAACACCAGGGAGTGAGAGACAAACCAATTAAATTATTCCATCTTTACAGACACAAAATAGTCAAATAAAATAAAAGTGTAAAAACTCCTTCCTGCATGTTCGGGAAAGTAGGAAATCCCATCACTGTAAAACAGAGTACCCTCTAAACTCCTACGCCAGGAATAACTCATTTCCCTGATCATTGGAAAGGGCACGGAGTAAACGTCAAAGCAGAAAAATTATTTCTTTTTTGCATTTTCATCATGAAGTAGTAGAAAAACTGCATACAAAATAAAGTGATACACATAACAATTTGAATTTTTTCAGACCTATGTTTTAGAGAAAAATACCCTCTTGTGAGTCAGTAGAGATAAACGACGTTACCTTGGATATAGCTTAAAGCTGTAGTATGTACAGGCATCTGAAGTTAATTTCGAGTACGGTGACCTAACAGTCTGAATTTCACAAATCTATCGGAGAAATTACTATATACTCCTAAATTTCTCCTAGTTGTAATTCCAGCTACAGCGATGGAAATAAACTAGAATTCATTCGTTAAATAATTAAAAAAAATACTTCGATCTTCCTCACCACAAATAGCAACTTTAATCTCTGGCTGTTAGCGGAGGTACAGAAGTGAATGAAAAACAAATTCCACCCAGAATTATTTAGCCGTCGTATTTTCATATTAAAACAAAATATACATATTTTCAGGGAATAAAATTTAGTAAAATGCTCTATGTTTGTTTATAAATTTCATAAAGATTCATACATATTTATATTTGCAGAAACATAAAAATTTCTAAGGGATATTTTTCTCGATAAATTTCAAACTACATAATAACTTATTTTTTAATGCCACCTTTCATCATCCTAGCCTTTTTCATTAAGAAATAAGAAGCAAATAAAATTTTGAGTCTCTGATTTTAAAGTAAAAATTGGAATTATTGATATCTCAAAAAATAAATGTTAAAGTAATGTTAAAACATGAATAGCAACACGTAATAATTTTAACAGTAATCGATGCAGAAGGCCATTTAAGAAGCCTAGGCATGAAGGTACATTCATTTTCACAGTAAAACACAGGGAGTGAGTGACAAACCAATTAAATTATTCCATCTTTACAGACACAAAATAGTCAAATAAAATAATAGTCATATAAATAAATAATAATAAAAATAATTAAAAACATTTGTCAGCAACAGGGTTGAGGTGATCCAAACGTTTATTGAAGAATACGCAGGATATTGCAGAATGACAGTTTCTTCCAATCGCTTAAGAAGGACTATTAACCCTCTAAGTTTTCATTTTATTACAAAGTTTAATTTGCACTTAAGGAAGCATTCTGAATTACGAAAAAGCAACTTTTTTCTTCATTTGGTATTGTTAAGCATATTGTGTATTTATAACATTACTTTCTAGATGATTGCTGTTTAATACGAATTTTGATTCCAAAATGTCGCTAATTAACCACTTTCTTGCCTGCCAAGGTGCTAAAATATGAAAACTCTAAAGTAAAAATGTTCTTTAAATTTATTAGACTGCGTTTTGTAATAGGTGTCCCTACATAAAATCCAACTATAAGTTACAGTAAAAATAAATAAGAAATTAAAAAAAGAATTGATCATCAAAACCCCTGTAGGAACCCTTAAACAGCGCAAGTTTCGGATTACACTTCTTTCCTCTTTCCAACATCCAATTGATTTTAATTTAATCTCTACGTAACAAATATAACTACAAAATTGAAATAACAGACCATTTAATTGAAAGTCAATTTCAAGACAGTTGGATTCATTATAAATTCTACGTAAAAATCTTGTTATTTTTTATTTAATAGTAATGCTAAACAAAAAGGTAACAAATCACGTTTTTAAATACAATCTGAACATATTAATGCAAAGGTTGCATAGATTGTTGATTTGCGAACAGCTAAAAATGTAAAGCACTCTTCTGGAAACAAATTTGAAAATACGAAAAAATAAGGATAATATAAACAAGTTTAATTTTTATTTATATAGGATCGAGTAAACAGCCTTGGAAAAAAGAAGAAAGCGCAAAATAAAATTCCTATAAAAATAGTGTAAATACATTCCCCAAAGTTGCGGCTACTCTAGTTGGTAGCCTAATTTACCAATTCCCTAATCGGGGTCTGTAAATACGCCTTAGCAAATCAGGAATTCACTCATTCATACAGATTTATAAATGGAACCAATACAGGAGCAAAATAATACAGAAAATTTTCTCTAAAATTCTTTTAGCAATTCTAATGAAATAATCCATTTACAAGAAAAGAGTAGTTCTTTCTGAAAATTCCACATATTCGTTTTACAAAGTTATAGCAAATGTAAACATCTGTTGGGTAGAGTCCGAAGAGGAAAAGTAACATTCCAAAAATCATAAAAAGAAATCGAGAATAAATCAGGTTTAAAAGCGATTTGCGAGGAATGCGTTCTATTCACACGGGTGTTTTTCCAGGTGACTGGAGGACGAGAAAAAAATGAGTACATCGATTCACCGATAGGTGGCGCTGATATTAGCGAGTTTAAATGTACAAAAAGAATGATAATAGTAACATATTTAATTGCAACTACAAGTGTTCAACATGGACTCCACCACAAGAAACAATACACCGCAGAAAGTGAAAACGCCGCGACAGCAACAAGATAAGAAAGGAATTTAGCTAGGGGAGATATTCCGAAATACGCAGGATATTGCAGAATTACAGTTTCTTCCAATCGCTTAAGAAGGACTATTAACCCTCTAAGTTTTCAATTTATTACACTGTCGAAAATTTCTCAAAGCAATCTACGTCAATTCAATTTGAAAATAAAGATGTTTTGCTAAATAAACTTTTGTCCCGGGTACTTATTATCTTTTGAGACTCGCCACTTGATACTACATGTCTAGAGGTAAGTTTGATGGAGCCCATGACATCGCAGTTTCTTAAACAGGGTTAATAGAAAATATAATGTGATGATTTTTCAAAATTTAAAACCCACTCCGACCCAGCCTACCCGGAAGGATGTAAGGCCATTTACACGGACCGGAGGGGACACAGAATCCATGAAAGAAATACAAATTACATCCAAAACAGGGTGGCAAGAAATTACAAGCAAAAAATCAAAAACAAAATATAAAAAATCCCAAAGGGTAAGTAATACACAGAACCCGAGACACACCACGAGAAAAAAACATTAAAATTTAATGACAAAACAAGATTAACTGAAAGTATATAATTCATGGGAAAAAATTTAAATAGAACATAAAAGCAGTGGCCAATACAATGAAAAAACACAAGCAGTGTTCATTAGTATATTCAAGATTAACAAAAAAATTAAAGAGCAGCCATAATTAAAAATATTAAAACATTCAGAAGCTTTTTAATTGAAATACCCTTGTAAAGACCGGCAGAGCCCGTTGGGAAATAGAGGAAACAAATCGAAAGGTAAAAAGTGGCGGTGCCACAGACGACAACACTATTTGCAGAAGTTTAAAAAAACAAATTGATTAAAAGTAACATTGCCTCAGCTCTGTCTCAGCCGTTTGCACAAAGCCTCACAAAATCTAAAATATTTTTCCAGACGTGAATTTAGTAGAAGACGGAAAAATCTTTCTTCTGCCCAGAAGCCGTAGTCTAACGAAGCTTTGACAGGAAAAGCTGGAGCATATGCACCGACAAATGCGGTGGGTTAATAAAGGTTAATACCGATTGGTGAAAAATATCACAGCTTCGAACAGGAGCAGAACCCTGATCAACTGCTTGGAAGACAGCTATCCTAATCGTGTTTTGAAATATTGGGTACTGCGGGTTTTAAAATAACTATGTAATTTGCTTTTTCCGTGCATAGCTGCAGCTTCAAGCGTCACAAGACGAGAAGTTTTTATACTCCTTTTTTCTATAACATGAAACAAAGTCCACCAATGTACTTGAAATGTTTACCCCGCACTCCATTTCATAATCCGCTATGTTCTTTATGGTTTCTTGAAATTCTACGGAATTTTTTGCCAGTCCTGTATTTAGATTTGAAAAAAAAAATTAAATCTTTACGTAGCTTTACAAACGAGAATAAATAAGTTTCGATTCAAAATGAGATATCATTTTTGCAAAAGGTGGAATCCAAATGTTAAAATTTGCAAAAGAATCTTTACCACTTTTATTATTCCAGAAATTTCAATATAAAATTTCGAAAAATTGATCCGATATGCATCTTGCGATGTTCTTTCAGGTTTTTTTTTAATATAAAGCTTATATTTTAATATCTTGGCTGGTAAATTAAAATTAGTGTTCCTGATAATTCGTATGGATGGATGTAAAAACGTGAATTGTGCAATAGATAACTTGAAAAAAATCCACCAATGTACGGGATATGCTTATCCCGCACACCATTTTATAATCCGTTTGTTTCTTAAAATGTCTACTGATCTTTTTGAACTTCCTGTATTTAGAATTGAAAAAATGAAGTATTAAGTTAGCTTTACAAGCGTGAATGAAAAATCTTCGATTCAAAATGAGAAATCACCTTTGCTAATGCTGTGTATCGAGATTTGAGAAAAAAAGTTTGCCACTTTAAATATTGCAGAAATTTCTATTTAAAATATTAAAATGATATTTTACAAACGTTTATTTGTTGTTTCTTAAATATGAAGCAAGGAAATTAGTGTTATTGTCATTTCGTGCGGATGCGATATGAATACGTGAATGTTATAATGTCAATAAGCTAAAAGTTCTTAGTTTGGATTATTAGTAGCTTTCCGTACAGTAGCAGAACGACAATGGAAGTGAAAGAAAAGAAGGAAATCCAAAGTCGTGTTTATCCATCTTCTGAACGCATACAAAAGCAAGCAAATTTTAGAGATGTATCCTCCTAGTGCAACAAAGTCAGCACTGGAAATTCAGCCATGTTCAGGACTATATTCTTCATTATACAACCTGTTCACTTTCCGCCATACCTGCATGTTTGACAAAAATGTATCATTATTGAGACAAGCCAATTTAGGTATTAAATATGAATTATTTATGTAGCTAATGATGAGGATTTACAGAGGATTCCAGCTTGCGTGTGCTGAAAGATGGCAGATTCCTTATTAGTGGAAATTGGAATGAACTGCACCGAGTTCCCCGATTTCCGACGGAAACGAGTATAAATAGAGCCATGTTGGACCGTAGGTATGGATATATGGAAATTTAATAATTGTATATCATACATTTTTGGATATCCAATTTTGATTTGATTTATTATACAGTTTGGTCATAAATTATTGGACTCATTTCAAAGATTAATAAAAAAAAACTATAATGTAGAAACTTGGGTTTTTTGTAATGAGAGAGAGTTTAAACGGTGTTTTTCAGAAAGGTAACGCGCCGTACGGCTTTCTAAATCTGCCGCTTTGATTCCCAGCGCAAGCTCCAAAATGGCTACCGCGCAACAGAAGGCATGTCTTGAACGTATCTGGTTCCACGAAAGCAATTCAATTGTAGCAGTTCAAGGAACGTTGTTAATGGAGTATCGAAATTGTCAGACTCCAAGAATTTGCTGCATCAAGCGTTGGTACGAGCAATTTCAGGAAACAGGAAATATGCATCATAGGAAAGGTGCTGGACGACCATCGATCCCGAACGAAGTTGATAAACGAGTGAGGGGGTTTTGACTCCTTAATGTAAATAATCAAAGCAGAAAATTCTTCCATACGTCCCGAATTTCTCAAATCTATTGGAGAAATTATTGATTCCCTAATGTAACCTCGATTAAACAAATAAAAGGCTGGAAATACAAATTTAATTTATTCCCTTTGCTGACTCATCCTCAGGTCACCTGGCAGCTACAATCTCACAAAGGCATCTATTGAAGAGCAATTTAAAACATCCGCAGGTCCTTATAAACGAATCTCAGATTTCTTCCATTCATCCGAGTCACCACACATAGGAACTCGACTTACTTAAAGAGTACCATCATTCAAAAAATCCCAAATCATGCATAGGATTAAAATATTTATATAATATAAACTTTTTTTTATCTAGTGGTAATTTAGAACACTCTTATCTTAAAAATTCATTCTGTACGAACTACACTAGAATATATACATTTTTACTTAGTATATGCTCTGGCGCCCTAATAGTGCAAAGGCATTGCAGCACACACTTCTTACAAAACTTTTCATTACTCTCGGAGTCCGCAAATTTAAAAAAAAATCACCCATACCTTAATTTTATTTTACCGCATTTGTCATAGGAACTAACTACATTTGCAAACTTTAAATGAAACTGCGAGGTTTACGCATATTTTAAAGTTTCACAACAAGTAATTGGACTTTTTTTATTTCCAGGATGCAATTATAAAACGGATTCAATGACAAAAGCATTATCTGAACAATATCATCCCTGCCCGATATTGCACATCCATCCAGGTGAGGAATTAGAGCGTATTAGTATTTATTAAGTATCCCTCATACAGTTCTGTGTATTATGAGCCTCAATAATAATAATCGTGACACATTTTTCTGAAAATATAAGCGTAAAAGAAAAGTGAAAGTACTTTATTAAATCAAGTTATATAATGTCTTTCACTTTATAGACAGGAACTTTATGTTTACACGGAAATAATCTAATCATTCTTTCAGAAAATCGAAAGTTCAAATTGCAAGTTAAGAACCACTGATTTCTTACTGGTTTTTTTCATTTCCAGAACGATTAATTTAAATAATATATCAAGCCGAAAAAGAAAACAACAGCATGAGATGATAGAAAAAGAAAAAAACTTTATTTTATTAAGCACAGACAAGAATATTTCCATTTTTCAAGATGACTGTCACTGATTTCATAAATCCATATTCGAATCGATTTGTTGTCCAATTTTGTGGATTCTAGTGATACCGAAAATCTGAAGCACATATCTCGTTCGTCGGGAGACATTTGAAGGTTCCAAGACCAGTTTGGCCGTTGATATTTTTTAAATTTAATATTGGCATAGCCAAGGGGGTTGCAGAGGTCAATAAACCGGATGAGGAAGAGGGAGATTAAACCAATATTAGATTGTAAAATCTAACCAAATCTGATTTCTGTATTCTAATGTCGTCAAAACAATCTTACGAAGAGAAGATAGTAAATAGCATTTGCCTCGTTATTTAAAAATAATTTATTTAGGAATAATTTAATTCATTTAATTTAAATATAAGATTAGAATAATAAATATCTATTTAAGATCCGCAATCATAACTGAAAGACTATTTATCGGAACGTTGCTTTCCTCAGAAAATTCTGCAAACTTATATTTCAGCAAAATTATAGATGAATTTGTTGAAAAGAAAGCAAATAAAATAAAGTTATATAAATGGTGTGTACTGCGTATCCTTTTGTACATCGCATGTTTTGAGCAATATGTGTTCTCTGAGTCCATCAATTTGTGTGTTCTATTTTCTTCCTCACGAAAAGTTTAAAATGAAGCACGATTCCGTTTCCAATGCAGCTGTTCACGAATTCCCTTATTGTGTACACGGACAGTAAGAGAATAGATTAGAAGGAACTCTGCAGAACAACTTTTGCAGAGAAAAGTTCTTCCTTCATTAATTCTGTGTTTCCAGACGATCGAGAGTTCGATGAAAAAATGCGTGGTTTGAAGGATCAAATGACCTTTCACGTCGGTAGCTCACCACCATTCAGTTGATTCCGTTAAATACGTGCTTTGAGCGTGAGTGTTGCAGCTTATGTAATGTTCTTTTCCCTCATACCGATTAGGTCACTTTATGGAGCTGCTGTAGATCATAATAACATTATTATTTGTATTTCTTAATCTGTAATAAATAAGTGAACGAGCGAAGCGAGTCTGTTTTACTATGAGCGCCCGGTGTTTCCTCTATCGTCTGCGAATATGCTTGTTACGGAATCATGGCCAGATGAATGCTCCTTTAAGTCATTTTAACTACCTATGTATGTGGAATTTTATTTCTTGTTTATGTTTCAAGATGGTGGCTGTTTTAATGGTTTAAGGTTTGGCGAGTTTTGCTCCATTTAAGAAGTTGGATAATTTTACGTAATGACGAGTCATTTAAATGCAACATTTTCAATACTAATAAATGGAGACATTTACTTTCAGTTTTGCAATTAGCGATAAAAGTAGACAATTAATAGTAATTTTGTGAATGCTGATATACAAACATTTGGTTGCGAGTTTTTAAATGTTTTTTAAAAGTACAT
The DNA here is from genome assembly GCA_013235015.1 of Araneus ventricosus. Taxonomy (NCBI): domain Eukaryota; kingdom Metazoa; phylum Arthropoda; class Arachnida; order Araneae; family Araneidae; genus Araneus; species Araneus ventricosus. The sequence goes on along the minus strand of BGPR01040488.1, from coordinate 2,552 downwards.
GTAAGTGTAAATAATTTACATTCAAGAAAATAAATAAATATAAAATAAAAAAATCCCTTTTCGGCAAGCTTGAAGGCAAAGGTAGATTCCTTTACGTTAATGTTACAAAAGTCATGAAATATTACATATTGATCAATACAGACATAGACAATGACTTTATTGTTTCTACACATTGCAATATTTACGCTGTGATTCTGTTTTCATGTCATTTAATTTTTTGCTATATCACAGTTTTATCATTCCATTTTTCATTCCAAAAAGTTGTGATAGATTTATCGGTCAGTACATTGGTCAATTTTTTTATATCTCAACACATAATCATTCAACAGGTAGGAGTCATAAAGAAATAAACATCTCAGCAGTGCAAATATCTCCTAGGTAACATTAAGCCAGCCGATCTGAAACAGTAACAAGAAATTGACTCTTGGCACGAATGAAGAAAGACTCTAGATTTAAAAATTAATTTATTTAATATAGGTTACAATATAATTGTGCGATCATTACTTTGTCATATGGTAAAATCACATGACATGGAAACACTTAAATACTACTAAAATATGCTCATTTAGAGAACTCCCTGGTTACAGAAATAATAGTCACTAAATTCTTAACATATAAGAGAATAAAATTATTAAACATTGTGTGTGGTAAATTTAATACGTGTTTTCAAAGCATAGGATGTGAATGCAGCCAATTTGAACAGTAAATTTAAATCTCCATCGACGGTTAAAACCAAATACTCAGACAGAAAATCCCAAAACAATTTTAAAGTTAAGGAGATATATTTTCAATATCAAAAAGGATAAAGAGAACTCTATCTTTTTTGGCTACTTTATATTGATTTTATTAAACAAATCATGGTCCCGCCATTTTTAGTTAAATATCAAATTAAAGTATTCTGTCAAAAAACCTATTATCAAATTAACTATTAAAATTAGTTGATTAATTAAAATTAACTATTTACTTAATTAAAGTTAAAAATTAATTGTTACAGAACTTCACTAAAACCTTTTTCATGACTCATACTATATGCCAGTAATCTTTATCTTATAATTATCTAATAATTATATTAATTTAAATAAAAGTCACTGTGGCTATGTATGTATGTTCCACATCTCCTAAACCACTGGACTGATTTCAATCAAACTTTTTATTTAAGAAAAGAGAAAGGTCACCTTCAACTTTTCAAAGCCTAAAAGATGCTTAAAATTTCACTTAATTAAAAATTAAGCAAGGCGTTTTTCCGCGATGTCTTTCATTTCCATAAATTTGTTTCTCTCATTTTAATATTTTTTTCAAAATTAATTTTAAACTGAATTCGTAACAATATTCTTGTTGATCAAAAATAATACGAAGAAATGTTTCCAGAAGGAAGAATGCTAAAAGAAAATTTTAAAAGTAGACGATTTAACAATTTATATCGGGACCAGCTATCAATTAATTTTCACGCTTTAAATTAATGAATAATTAAATAGTTAATTTAATTATTTCAAAATATTCATTAAGACCTTTCATTGACTTTAGTAATTGTTAACAAAATTTGAAGTACCTATATAACAAATAATAACGTATGAAGTAAACGGATGTTTTTAAAAATCGTCTGGTTCAATTGATATTCTCATTTTAATTGAAAGCGTTTTAGATCAGAAGAGGAATTTGTGTATTATATTATTTATACAATAGTAATTTTTACATTGAAAATATTAAACATGAAAAACTTTAATCCTGAGCAAAGTCTGGTATATCAATTAACAGTTATAATTAACAAAATTTAACAAAGATATTAACTATAAATTAATTAGTCACAAATTAATTATATATTATACCGTATAAAAAGTGAAAGTGAATACGGTTGATGGTATAACTTCTAAGTAATTCTTGCTGTCAAAAAACTTTCAGTATAAAAGTAGTTTGTTATGATAAGGTGATAATTCCCCTATTGAAATTTTCTTTTTATCTTCAATCTTAACGAAGCTATGGGGAAAAGATAAATTGGGGGGGGGGTATTGAATATCGCTTTTCAGCTCATAACTTTTAAGCAATTCTAGCAGACAAAAAACTTTTATACTAAAAGTTGTTCGTTATCATAAGGTGATAATTCGCTTAATTGAAAATTTTTTTCTATCTTTAGTCGTAACAGAGCTATGGGGAAATGATAAGTTGAGGAGGGGATTGAAAATGGCTTTTTAGCTCATAACTTCTAAGAAATTGTGGCTATCAAAAAAGTTTCAGTACAAAAGTTGTTTGTTGTGATAAGGCAATAATTCGCCTAATTTGAATTTTCTTTCTATCTTGAATCATAAGGGAATTATGGGAATATGAAATTTTCAGTCCCCCACCATTTCCACCCCCTTTGAGCTGGTTAGCCCATCTGTGAACTCGGTCGAGATTTTCACCGTCCTTACAACATATCCGTCGCCAGTTAAAATCTAATCAAAATTACTCTAGTTATCGTGTTTACAAAATAACACGGGCCAAAGCGTTACGCACATACTTCTCTACTACTAATAATAAGGAAAAGAACATTTTGCCCTCTATTCTCATAAGTATTG
>BGPR01040487.1:0-13935 GCA_013235015.1 Araneus ventricosus | reverse complement strand
TTCTTATGTATTCTTGTTCTTCACCAATAAAAAAAGTGTTATAAATTTGATACACAATTTAATTTTTCAAAAATTATTAAAATGAGGGCAACGAATTGAACGGAAATGAAACTTGTGTCATGAAAAGCTAATTTTTTAGACTTTTATTATGTGTAAAAATAGTTTTTGTGACATAATACATATTTTCGAAAAATATCACGGAAAATGTAAAAATCTTGCTTAATTTCCAATGAACTGAAATTTTAAGAAGATTTGGGGCTTTTAAAAATTGACGGTTGACTCTCTTCTTATATCAAATATATTTATAAAAATAAGCAAACATTTGAGAAATAAAGTTAAATTAGTTCAGAGTCTAACAGTTGCCTAGCAACGGAGTAGCTATAAATTTGCGTTATTTCAAAATCGTGTGCACGTAATTAAGAATTTATTAAACTTTGAAAAAATAATAAAAATTGATGGAAACATTTCACAGATATAAAATTGGTATCATTTGAAAGGTAAAATGACTTTTATTTATAAAAATATAGTTAAATATAACGATCATTTTTTTAATATAATTTAATATTTTTATATAATTTTTATTTATTTAAAAAAATTAGAAGACATTAATTGTCACGTGAAATACATGCTGTACTAAAAAGAAATCTGTAATCAAAAGTTGTTTGTAGGGGAGAGAGGTCTAAATTGAGCGGGTATCATAACTCCAACTTTGTATGACGGTTGCTAACATTAATTATAGATCTGTGCCCAAATGTCGTTTCAATCGGTTAAAAAAAAGGCGTTCAAATTACATAATTAATTTTTTAATCCGATTCTCCATACGCAAGCGTACTTGTAGCAATCTCTGCGCACGCGGAAGAATTACGTCACTTTGTCCTTGAGCCAGCAAGAGTGGAAGTGTGTGATTAGATGCGTTTTGATCGGTACGCATCTCTTTGAATTTGATTCTTTACCTAAATATTTTACAATCACTCTAATCTACAATGAAAACCCTTCTGATAGTCATCGGATTCTGGGTTACAGAAGGTTCAAATTTTTTTTATCCGCGCGGGGGGAGGGGAAACAGCACCGTTTTTGGGGAAGTATACGAGAAAGTTTAGGGGAGACAACTCCCGCTGGTTACATATAAATTTGTTTAGAAAGTTTTGTGCGTAGCATAAAACTTTCTAATAAACTATAAAACGATCGAAAAGTTCTAAAAATCAGTACACATAGTTAAAAATGGCCATGCTACTAATAAAATATAATTATATAAATAAGAAAGGCATTTGTTATCATTCATTAAAGTTCCGTGTTCCCAAATGGGAACAATGGCCAGTCGTCACTATTCTGTGAAAGAATGAATTTCTGTGTAGTGAGTTTCCACTGAAAGAAAAACGGAAAGGACAATTCTCTTACAATTCAGAAATTCCCTTTGGTTATTAAAAGGGTAATGCTTTAATTTTGGCGAGAAAAATTCATTTTTATCTGTAATCTGGGGGGATTATAAATGTGTCGTATACACATTGCCAGATCAAAATGACAAAATAAGGCCAACCCTTCCTAAAAATAAGGCCAAAAAAGGCCAAATTTGAAAAACTGATTGAAGTTCTACTGATTTAGTATTTTTCGCTAAATTTAAGATTAGAAAATGTTTTATTTTATAAAAACGAATCACTTTAGATTGACGCGTATGATCAATACTCTATTAATGAAACGATATTGAAGTAAAAAAATTTTTAACTACTCCATAAACAGCTTTACAATAAAAAGAGATGGCTAAATGAAATAGATGAACATAGTATGTTATCTCATGAGTGAACGAAAGTATGCGAGGTTATTTTTCAGTTTTGTCATAATAAATGAAAAGTGATTCCGTACTCAAAATAAATAATCAACAGTATAAAAAGTTTATTACATTAGTATAAATAAAATTGATTTCAGACTCGTAATAAGCGTTTCAAACAAGCGATAAAATTTTCAAGAATGTTCTGTTTTCAGTTTCGATATTATTAATCTAATATCCAGATCGAATCCTTTTTTATATTATTTTAGAATATAAAAGTTTTATATAAAAAAACCAGTAGAAATAGTTGTAAAAAGCAGTTTTAAAAATCATGAATGAAAATAAAGCCGAAAAAAGGCCAAAAATGAATTTAAGGCCAAATGAAAATTCTTAAGGCCAACCGCTTTGAAAAAAGGCCAAATTTCGTAAATTTGGCCTTAAAAAGGCCAATATGGCAACCCTGGTCGGATAATCATTTATGTATAGCCAGAATGATAATTCTGTAATGATTCTTTATTCTAATTAATATTTTCATCTTCCAATCCAACTGATCAAAGGATATTCTTATGCACAAAAGAAAAAGGTTTGCACAGGATGACGAAATTCGATTTAGGCGTGGCTGGGGGTTGATAAGTTGCACAAATTGTTCTGAAATACCGTCACATCTTGCAAAAATAAACGGTGGGATGTTTTATTTGCAAAATGTACCAAATATAATTGGCGTTTCTGGATGGCTATTGCACACAGCAACACACAGGAAACGTAGCCAACTCACTCGTTTGGAGTTTCTTCGAGAGGGTGCAATTGCCCTTTTACTAACTGGGGCAAAAAAGAATGTGTCTCAAACAAGACCAAAAACTACCGGTTATGTATCACGGCAGAAAAGTGATGGTCATTGCCTTATTGCAACAACTCATGTAAATACAGTCGACGCTCGTTATAACGACCACAAGTTATAAAGACCATTCCATTATAACGATCTGTGATGAAATCCCCAACTGTGTTTCCCTATGCACTCTATGTTATTTTACTTCCGGTATAACGACCGTCCAGTGTCGTCTAATCCCAATACAACGTCCGAATTCAGCGGACACTCTTCCCGGTATTTTTGCAAAAAGAACATGTTTCTAAACATAAATGACCTTGATCATTGTATTACCTAGCTTCGAAGATGTAGAGTCTTTAAATTACCACTCACCACAGCGCGGAAATTAGAATAGCCTGGAATAAAAATGTTTCAAGTGCTATTGGGGCTTTAAAATGTTTTTTTTTTGAAAGGCAAGAAAATACGGAGCATTATTTATCATCTTTAACTGAAATGGAAAATTATGTTTTGCAAAAAAAAAGAGAAACAACCATTTCTGATTTTTTTTCTTTAGAAAATAAATGTTTTGAAAGTATATAACACCCTTTATTTTCTACTTTAAAATCTGTATTAGAAAAATATTTTTAATTGATAAAATTTTATTTTGAATACCAATGATAAAAATAATTTGAGTATTTAGTTGGAATCTCTTTAAAAATCGCCTACTTTTACGGAACTGCTGAGCGTTCATGTGTACATTTTTAAATTATATCCACTATAGCGACCACTCGTTATAAAGACATTTTACTGTGGGACGCAGAGGGTCGTTATAACGAGCATCGACTGTATACTTAATGTGGAGAAAAAACAAGATTACAGTGCAATGAATGCAAAACCAGCGGGAGTGTTCTCCCCTAAACTTTCTCGTATACTACCCCAAAAAGGTGCTGTTTCCCCTCCCCCCGCGTGGATAAAAAAATTCGAACCTCCTGTAACCCAGAACCCATTGACTATCAGAAGGTTTTTCCTTGGAGATTATAGTGATCGTAAAATATCTTGGTAAAGAGTCAAATTCAAAGAGATGTGTACCGATTTTTCACTCTTGCCGGCTCAAGGACAAAGCGATGTAATCCTTCCGCGCGCACAGAGATTGCTATCAATACGTATTCGCATGGAGAATCATATTTAAAAAATTGAATATGCAATTTGAACGCCTTTTTTAACCGATTGGAACGAAATTTGGGCACAGATCTATAATTAATGTTGGCAACCGTCATACCAATTTTTATTTATCTAATCCATAGGGTTTAGGAGATATAATTTTTACAAGTATGCGATTATACAGTCCGACATCCATCAATCCTTCGACAGATTTGGTCCAAATTTCGATACGGACCTACATTCATGATGCTAAAACTGTGTACCAAATTTTATCCATCTAGCTATTCAAGCTTTTGGGTTATAGTGTTCACATGGTTGCGGACAGTGCCACAGGATATAGATATAAAACTTCATTTTCTTCAATTTTGTTCAAAATATACTTTTTATAGTTTAAATTCATAACTTTTCAATTCAATTCATATCTCTGTTTGGTTGTAAAAATAATTTTTACAATATATTGCCTTATTATTCAGTCAGATTATATATATATATATATATATATATATATATATATGTTTTATTCATATTTTTGTGATTGATATCTTTAAAGCATTAGGAGAAGAAATATGCAAAAAAGTAATTAAAAATTATCCTGGATCTGAATTCGATCTGTAAACGGTTAATAATCTTTTCTTTTGCGAATCATCTTTCGCGAAACAATCACTTCATAATAACTGAATAACAAGGTTTATCATGACCTCATTTGCAAAACTTCCGAGTCCAATTAGAACAAGAAAATAAATTACAAAAATGGAATGCCTTAGTTCAAGACCTGTAACGCGACTCGCGTTTAAATCCTTTTCTCAGAACGACAATAATTTATCTTTCTCAGAGTGTTGCCACTAGTGACAGATAAAAATCTAATAATAGATCGTCCTACCTGCAGCCGGTCTTCAGTTTTCCATCTGCGATTCCTGGAACAAAGGATTTTGATAAAAATCGTTTGAAAAACGAAAGCGGAAGTATTCGAACAGTAGTAAAAGTTCTTTTGCTGCGGGCGGTTAGCGTTGGATATTCTTTTTCAAGGTTGATTTCGGAGGCAAGAACCAGTTTCATTTTCTGATGTAACAGTTTCTCCACCCAGAATGATATTTAATATTCTTACCATTCCACGTGAAAGAAAGAAAGTTCTAAGCTTTAACGCATATTTCGAATTAATGGAGCTGCTATAACACATATATCGTTAAGGTTTTGGAATAAGAATTAATTATTTCCAATTGTTTCTTTATGTTACGCGGTCTGCAGCAATAAAAGGAAGGTAATTTTATCTGTGTTCCAATCGATTTATTGCAGCTTGTCAGAAAAAGTTCGAAACCACCCGCATAAAATGTTTAAAATGTTCCTTTTCGTCTAATTCATATTTCGAATTGATGGAGCTGCTATAACACGTATATCGTTAAGGTTCTGGAATAAGAATTAATTATTTCCAATTGTTTCATTATGTTACGCGGTCTGCAGCAATAGAAGGAACGAAATTTATCTGTGTTTCAATCGATTTATTGCAGTTTGTCATAAAAAGTTTGAAACAGTGCCGTAGCTGCAACTTTTGCCACTCGGGGCAAACTTGCCACATGCCTTCATTTACAAGATACATCGAGGACCGCATAAACCTAAAATATCTAAAAAAAAATCCAGTGGTAGAAACATTTTACTAATAACGTAACCTTCGTTTGATTCGCATATTTACGGATCCTACTATGGCTTGGACTGAGGTCGCTTTTCATTGGCTCTCAGCGGCACGTGACTTCGCTTGCTTCTGAATGATGTCGTAGGAGTGCGCTTAGTTTGGATTTCGATTTTTGTCTTAGATATTGTATCATAGAAAAACCAAAATTATCTTTATCTTGAATTCATCATTCCCTTTAGAAATATCCAAATAATCGTAATTAAAAGATAATTTTGGTTCCTCCACGATATAATAACTACGACAAAAATCGAAATCCAAACGAAGCGCGCTCCTATGACATCATTCAGAAGCAAGAGAAGTCACGAGACGCTGAGAGCCAATGAAAAGCGACCTCAATCCAAGCCATAGTAGGAGCCGTAAATATGCGATAGGTTGCGAAACCGCGCCAATAAACCTCAGTCTTTCGCCAATTTATTTCATTTCGTCTATCTATAAATTTGTTACGCAGTCACGACTCAACGCGATGTTCGATTTTCTTCGGATTTGGCTCGAAAGCTCCTTCAAGTCATTAAAAACTACGTATATGTAACGATTTTTACTTTCTCGTATACGAAGTATACAAAGAGAAAGTATTGTAATCGTCAAAAAATTCGAACTCGACATTTTGACGAATCTCCACGTTTTAGACCTCCCTGAGTCCGAGAAACACAATTTTGGACTTATGTCTGTCTGTCTGTGAACACAATAACTCGAAAACTATTAGAGCTACGGGGATGAAATTTGGTATGTCGCCTTCTAATATTAATTATAGATTTGTGTTAAATTTTTGTGTCAATCGGTTAAAAAAAAGGCGTTCAAAATGCATATTCGGTTGAAATTGAAATTTCTATTGTGTATTGGCGACATTAAATTGCCGCCAAGCGGTTGTTTACAGTATGATTTCCTTTCGCCTTGGCGCGGTCTACGAAGGAAATAGTAGCGAGCAGAAAACGCGATTTTCGGAAATTATGGCAACCCCCCTAAATTGAAATTTCTTTCTGAGATTCTCCAGATGACGACTTTGATTAACCAGAGGTGTTGTGATATCTATAATAAAATTTCCTACTCGAAACGTTAAATAAAATCTTATTAGTTGTGGTAAAAACTTATTAGTTTTTTTGCAAAATATCAAGTTTAGGGGAATACATAAATTGTATATGTTTCATTGTAAATCACCATTCATAATTTTTTACTAAAAATACCCAGGCCCTGGGTAAATACCCGGGTTATATACCCAAAAAATATTTACCCACCACACATTACTGGTCGTATGCGAGAAAGTTTTGGGGTGGCCACTCCCGCTGGTTACTTTTCGCTTCTGCTACAAGATGGTGGCCGTTTTGATGGTTTAGTTTAGTTATACCTACGTCGCTTTTTGTGGCAACACGAGGACTATTTTGGGACGGACCTCGTCATTTTGACCGCGGTCAGATGACGATGTCGACATCTGAGCTGATTCTAGGTCAATAGTTATATTATTTCTCAAGATATCAATAAAAATTCAAAATTTTACTTTAACGTTAATCACTGAAAATTTCATTTGCTTATAATTTTTAACCAAAAAATTCCGGGGTGATGAAACTCGGTATTCCAGCATAATTTTTCATGTAGTTTCTAAATTTGTTAAGAAATATATGTGTTTCGATTGGGAATTTTGAAGTTAGTGCTGTTATAAATATATATATGACACCTTATGGAAATTTTAAACATAAAACCTTTTACTAGGCCTTATTTCCTGAAAATTGGTACCTTTTGTTTTAAAACACGTTGAACGATAGCAAAATAATGCGGAGGGACTCCTTTTTTTCCCGCGATTGTCCATAACACATGCTATTTTTATTAATAGTTGCAGTTGAGTTTTCTTTCTAGAGTTTCCAGTTATTTAGAAGAGTTTGAGTATTTTTATTTTAATTCGAATTCCATCAAGTGACTTCTTTTCATCTGCCTCATACTAATAGTTCTTTTAACAGACCTCGCATCGAAGAATAAATCTAAGAAAGAATAATCATCTAGATAAATCCGGATTTCTTCCCCCTAATAGAGATATCGAGAAAATTCTAGTACTTTTGAGGTCCTTCATTTTGTTGCCAGAGATATCGAGAAAATTCTAGTATATTTGTGGTCCTTCATTTTGTCGCCTAGTCGCCAAAATGGTCGCCACGGTCGGGGTCATTGGCCTCCATTCCCAGATAGGTAGTAGGAACCTCTGTAAATGTCTCTTTCCAACAATAAGACCAACATTGTGGGAAAGAGACATTACATATTCGTAACAATATCAATCAATTACTTCAATCAATTCAATGATTAATCAATTACCTCATTAATTAATTAATTAATTAGTTAATTGATTGATTAATTAGTAGGGCATTACTTATTCTTATTTGGAGAGTAGGCTTTTGGAGTGAGAAAACTTTCACTTATAAATTTCACGTAATTTTCACAAGAACTTGAAGAAACACGTTTCTGTAACTTTAATTTCATTTAAATCCCTTTATGTCTTCTTGTTCCCGCCATTACCAACATTGCTTCCGCGTACCCCCAATTGGTCCTTCGCGTACCCCAGGAGTACGCGTACCACAAGTTGGGAACCTCTGGGTAAAATAAATAAATACAGTTATTTGAAAACCTTAGTATGGAACTCTGAATAGTAGAAACGACCGTTTGTTTCTGTGGCGTGGAACAAGAACGAGCAACGTGATAGCTTTGAGGAAGATAGCTATTTATTTATTTATTACCCACGCCGATCCACTGCGCAAGAGACCAATAGAAAGATCGCTGCGCACTAAAAATAAAAGTTGGCGACGCTGCTCAGAGTTGCGCCAAAAAAATGGCGGAAATCCAAACCACACAGGAGACTACAGTTTTACCGCCTTTTTTCGTTCCTGGATGAACACCTATGACAAGACACCTATGGACATAAATGACACATAAACAGACACTACACATAATCACAAATAATAATTAACCTCATCTCCGAGAGAAACTCATTGGATCTCAATGTCACGTGACTTGGCTTGCTTCTAAATGGCGTCGTGAAACTGAACAGTACTTGCCAATGCTGAAGGTTCGTCCGTTATCTGTTTTATTCTAAAAATGTATTCATCATCTCATGACCATAATTAGAAAAGAGTTTTGATCTCTTCATGATGCAATAGCGCATTAATAATAAAAATCCCGTCGAAGAGTGGAGCTATGACGTCATTTAAAAGCAAGCCAAGTCACGTGGCATTGAGAACCAATGAGAAGCGTCCTCGTTCTCTACTATGTAGGATCCGTAAATACGCTCTCCCGACTGACACAGTCTCTGAGGTTTCTGGAACTTTTTGGTCGCCAGATGGCGCCGTCCGCAAAAGAAGGCTCCTGCTCTTAATAGATTACCTCATGCAGCTTTTTCATAATGAATGCCGCACGCACGCGATTAATTCCAAAGCTATATAAATCGAATCATCCCAGCCCGCTTTTCGCGAAAATAAATTCCCTTCCTCTTACTTTCTTTAGTGGTGTTGCACTGGAAGAAAATCTGTTGTCAGGAAATGAAAATCTAGATTCTCTAGATCTAGATCTAAATTCTATCTGGGCTCCGGCTAATGCAATTATACTGTAGTGCACAGTGTTGTTCCATCCTATTCTGATGTATATAAGTCGGTATCCACCTCCGAACTATGGGAATTCTTTCTGTCTAGTGGTTAAGATTCGATACTCCGGACCCAAAGGTCCCAGGTTCTAAACTACTCACTGCCACAATGTAAAGCACCCTTTATGCGTCTCTCATTTATACGTCGCTTCGCCACAGTCCCCATTCATTTACTCTAGCAGAGGGCTCTCAAATTTGCCAAGATGAATGCCCCTAGTTCTGTATATAAGGTGTGCTCAAATGAAAAGGAGACTACAGTTGTATGTAAAGAAATTTTAATAACAATATTCTAACTACAGTTCATGTGGAACAGTGCAACTATAAATAATCGCCATTGACATATTGATACACTGGTGTAGGATGCCGTGGATGGATTCAGTGTAGAAACTCCTGGGTCAGGCAAACGCCCAATCTCGCCGACTTCTGATTCTCTGACAGATGCTTCGACACAAACTTTGCCACAACGAAGCCTTTTGTGGATTATGCGATGCACAGTTCCTTTGCTTATCGACAGTTCAACAGCAATTTCACGTGTGCTGATCCGACTGTGCTGCCGTATGAGCTCATCCACAGCCGAAGTCGTGGCACTGTTGGTAAAAACATGCGCCTGCCCAGAGCGTGGCAAGTCCTTGATGTTTACGCGTCCCTCTTCATAACGCTGACAGCACCGGAAGGTGGTGCACCGTGCGATACACTGCTCTCCGTACACTTTTTTCCATCCTGCTTTAAATTTGTGAAGCATGCTCCCCTTCTGCGCCAAGAAATTGGATAATTGCTCTTTGTGCTGATCTGGAGGAATGCATCATGCAACGAACTGCGAAAACAACTCTGCAGAAATGAGGATATCGATGCGAGGCCTTTAACTACGCAGGTGGAACTGGGAATACCATCACGCCATCTATCGGCTAGCACATTAACTCACTGGGATTTGATACAACACCGATACAGCTAAGGTCTCCTTTTCAATTGGGCACACCTTTTCCTATGTTAGTTACGAATTCTAACTTTCTATACGGTCCCCCGGTACTATCAGTCATATAAATATTCTTCACGCACTCACATTTGAAACAAAAAAAAAGTTCCACTTTTCTGCTTTGAATTTCATAATTCTAAACCAATCAGCGGCCACATCGAGCAAGTGTTCCGCATTGATTGGTGGATCGTCTCCGAGGGGCTATTAAAATGGTGTAAAGTGGTCTAAGTCAGCGATATTCAGAGCTCCATAACTCGGTCAGTTTTAGACGCAGAAGAGTGGGACTTTTTTGTTTGAAATGTTAGTGTGTGAAGAATATTTTACTAAATATGACTGATAGGACAGGGGGACCGTATAAAAAGTTAGAATTCGTAACTTTTTCAGGAATATGTTTATTCAAACACAAAACATATATTATAATTCTTCCCTTCATTTAAAGCATTTTTCCAATTGGAACTATATGTCTATCTCTAACGGTTTAGAAATTAGCTATTGACCACGACAAGTGTGGACACGCTGTGTGGCTGAAGCCCGAGTTTCGATATGCGTGTTCTTTTTGAGTCTAAATTATCAGTCCCTTTTTGCATGTTCCAATTGTTTATTTCGCGAATAACAACACGACACACAGACATTTACGAACACGCTTTTCACACAGCTGAACATTTAGAAAATTGACTTTTAAATCGGCAGATTACCGATTCCATTCTTAGGAACTCATTCGTTCAGACTGATTGAATTCCCCACCGGGTAGGGAAGGTTCATGCTAATAATTTCCCTTTTAGGGATTACTGTGGTTCAAGTTGCGACACTGTATAGTAAATATGTTATAATTTGTATCGTAGTAAATATATTGTATAACCTTTTATGCTTCTCGGTTATTTTATTATTCTGTATTTCGTTGGGACAAAGGCGCTCACATTCCCAGTTGCGGTTCTAATATAGCGCCAAATTACTCAACTCCAGGCAGCTCAAATGCGTCAAGACAGCCTTGGTTCTGTAGGCAGGGTCTTCAATTCGCACGAGGAATTTGTGGACGCATCAGAGTATATATAAGTAAGCATTTAGTTAATTTTCTCGTTCTTTTCTTAATATATTTTGGAGATTTACTCCTATATTTGTTGTCTTTTTCCAACAATTGGCCCTCACAGAAGGTTGGCGTCTATAAATTTCGAAATAATGCGTTATAATCGATTCCTCAGGTCGATTGGCATTTGATTGTTGGAATCCCATATCTGGATTGGCTTTTTCATAGTAATGGTTTTTAATATTATTAGCTTTCTGTATTTCATTGTGTGAATAACATTAGGTTATATAGTTTATAATATTTAATTTTAAAAGATGGTTTAATAGGTGTATATGATGAAAATGTTATTTGAGTTTTAATGGTTTAAAATATATATATATAGTTAAATATTTTAATGAATGAAAACATGCGTTATATTTTCAATAATATATGCATATATTAATCTAAAAATTAAAATAAAATAAAATTACCTTATCAATAATCATACAAATGAAATACAAAAGATAGTTTGATCATAGACTATTACTACTATCAAAAAGGCAACCTAGAATTAGAATTCCAACAATCAAATACCAATCAGTTTTGGGAACTAATATTTGTCGCATTGCTCTCGATTTGTGGCGCCAACCCTCTGCGAAAGCCAATTGTTGGAAAAACCAAAAAACAGGAGAATAAATCCCCAAAATCTTTCAAGATTAGAGACAAGAAAGTATATAACTTATTGCATACCAATTGAATAGTTATAATTATTGTTAGGACTAGAGTATTCTCCTAAAGACTGCAGCCTCCCCAGAGCTAAACCAGAATTCTTGATTTTATCTAAAATCTCCCTTGAAAAGAAAAAAATAACGGGATGCTGTTTTTACAAACAGCCGCTGATGTTAAAGGCGTAGGGCAACTTTACTCGCGTGACTCTTTTGTTTCTCGAAGTTTCCCGTAAGTATTTAATTTTAAGTAAGTTTTTTTGTAATTTCTGTTGTTACTCTCTATCTTTAAAATAAGATATTAGTTACGCTTTTAACATATGGAGTTCCCGAGATATAGAGGATGGCGTCACCAATTCGTGCGTATTTTTGCCCAACTTTGCGACTCAGTAGTCGCTGAACTACTATTCCGATTTTCAATTTTGTTTCTGTAACTTCTGTTGTTACCCTTTATCTCTCAAATAAGGCATTAGTTCTGTTTTTAACATATGTAGTTACCGAGATATAGAGGATATCCCATACCAAGTTTTGTGGCGTTTCGTCGTGTGAATCAATTTCCTTCCTGAGACCCCAATGGGAGGAACGCAGTCCTAAGTTTAAAAAACCGTGACAATACAGCTTCCTTGTTTAACAGGCTCAAAAAGGTTTCCACTTTCGCAGTCATTCCACTCGTATTTGTAGCGCTGACGCGGTCGAAAACGTTTTTGGCTAGTTATTTCATTGTGTTTTTTTATTGAATTATCGAAAGTATTGTAGGGTTCTATGTGATTCTTATTGTCGGGTGAGTAAAGTCTAGAAATTTAAAGTGTTTTGATTCACATAAGCCATGAGGTTTGCTATTCGTCACTACGATACAAAATTTTTATGACCTCAGCCCTCCCCAGACCCAAATCCTGGATTCGTCACTACGATATAAAGTTTTTATGACCTCACCCACAGACAGAAGTCCTGGATTCGTCACTACGATACAAAATTTTTATGACCTCAGCCCTTCCCAGATCCAAATTCTGGATTCGTCACTACGATACAAAGTTTTTATGACCTCAGCCCTCCCTAGACCCAAATCCAGGATTCGTCACTAATAAACAAAATTTTTATGACCTCAGCCCTCCCCAAACCCTGGATTCGTCAATGCTTCATTCCTGAACCCTGAACCGCCTTGTATTGGACTGTTGCCCGTTAAATCACATATCTGCCAGACCTCCCCCCGCTGACGTGATCCGGAAGTTTGGAGAGGGGGTGCCAGCTCAAGTATCGTCCTCGTCATCTGACCGCGGTTCAAAATGACGAGTTCCGTCCCGAAACAGCCCTCGTGTTGCTTCAAAACGGGACGTTAGCATAACCAAACTAAACTAAACTTTGTCGCCTCGTGTTTAACGGTAAGAATCAGAATTTCATTGAGTGGCAATCAATCCTGCTTCGCCGAGTGCAATTACCACTAAAGAAAGTAAAACGAATAAAATTTATTTTCGGTAAAAAGCGCTAGAGATGCATCTTGCATACTTGTGGAGGAATTATTCTTGTGTAGCTATCTGTTATGGGAAGCCGCGTGTAATAATCCATCTAAGACTCGGAACCTCCGCTGGTAAGCACTTTCTCATGCGGAATTTTTGATCGAGCGAAGCGATGTCTCCGTTTCGACTCGGTCGTTCAGCATTTGGTCTGTCTGTAAATTTGTTTGTTATGCGATCACGGCGAAACGCGTTGTTCGAATTTCGCACAAATGTTTCTTAGAGCTGTAAAAAATGACGCAAATGTAAGAATTAATTTTTATTTGATACCGTTTCAAGATGGCGACCGTTTTCAGTGCTTTGGCGAGTTTGGCACGATTTAAAACATTTGAATCATTTTGGTAATGGCAAAACATGTAATTATAATTTTGTAAATACTGACAAAAGCAGACATTTAATTTCAATTCTGTTGCTACTGATAAAAGTAGAGACATGTGTGAATAATTCGCCTTTGGAAAAAATGTTAAATCCTTAAAGAAAGTTAAAATTCTTTAAAAGAGAAAAATACATACATGCTGTATTAAATTTTACAAAGCGATCGATATGAACTTCAATAGAAGAGGGATGAAAATAAAAATAATATTCTTTAAAAGTGAATAATACATACATGTTGTGTTTAATTTTACAAAACAATCAATATGAACTTCAATGCAAGAGGGACGAAAATGAAAATAATATTCTTTAAAAGTGAA